>CM040829.1:5752503-5775003 GCA_022828995.1 Vimba vimba
AGACCAGACACACATGGGTCAGTGATGGGATTGAGCTTCTGCTATTAGGGATGGGACGTTTTTCACATTCATTTTTTGAAGCTGAATATTACTATAAAATAAACTAATACATTTTTTTTTATTATTCGTCAGTTACTCCAATGTCCAGAAGCATACAAATACAGCCTCAAACATACAATGAGGGAAATTACTATACATTTTAACAAATTAAATTTGCTTTTAAGGATGTCTGAATGAAGTAAACACCGTTCAACAGAAACAAGTGGAAAGCTGGGAATGTTTCTTGTAAATATTGTTGTTTGATTCATATTGAACATATTGAACAGACAGTATCAGATCTGTAAGCTGCATTTAAACGACAACACCTGAAAATGCACGACTCTGTCATCCTGACTCTGTGTACGCTCACTTAAAAACAGGCATTTTGACCAAGAAGTGCATTTGACCGTTCATGCGCACAGACGCATTTCCTGCGAGGCGCGAATGTTCTTCACAGAGCGTTCACACACAAGCGCGCATGTGAGCGTTGAAAGCATCCGCCTGTCAGTCACACACTCCAGTACTGTAGAAAGATTGTTACACTGCAAACTTGACATATTGTAACATTATTTTAAAGTCGCCCTGTGGTGAAAATCCAGCTTTTAATGTTGTTTATGTGTCTATGTGGTGTTTTTAATGTGCTTTAAGACAAACCATGTGTAAATTCATAAGTCGACACCATTGCTGAGTATTTCCTCCTTAAAACTGCAGTGAACCAAAGACAGTCTCAAAAACACGCTTTGAAATCGCTGGTGTTTCTGACGTCACAAACTACCTTGTAACCAATCAGATCAACGTGTGGTCGTCAACCAGTGGATCTCTGAGCTGAGTGAGTGAGTGGAGGCGGGGCTCATTTGCATATTCATAGAGCCGCTAAATGAGGCAAGGGTGTCGAGTTACATTCAAGATATTTAAAGACATGAAGAAATAACGATTTTAATACGTAGTTTTGGTGATCAAAGATGAGTTTTAAGGGTTAAATTATTGCCTACAGGCGGACTTTGACAGTTATATTGAACGTTGACATTATATTGTAACATTATTTTGACAATTATATATTGGAAGTTGATGTTATATTGTAACATTATGTTGACATTAAAATTGGACGTTGACGTTCTATTGTAACAGCATTTTGACAGTTATATTGGAAGTTGATGTTGTATTGTACCATTAATTTGACAGTTGTATTGGACGTTGCTGTTACATTGTAACACCATTTTAACAGTTATATTGGACGTTGACATTATATGTGACCCTGCCTGTGAAAACCCAGCTAAAGTCATTTTTTTGTGATTCAGTGTTTTTTACATAAAATCATCCTACACAATGTAAAGAACATTCTGTGAAAATATAACCTTGATATCTTTAAAATTGACTGAGTAAGGCCATGTCAAAGATTTGCTCAAATTCGGCCTCAGAAAATCATATTTTTGAGAAATTCCAATTTAAAGATAAGTTATTTTTTAAAACTGCAACACATTTGATCCATAGTTATCCTGCATATGTGACTTATAACACATTAAAGCTGAGATTCTCCCCTTTTTAGTGATATATGACACATCAGTGGAAAAATTCTTAAAGTTTTGTAAAACAGATCTATTTATTATGATGTACATGTCCAAAAAGCTAAAAGCATAAAAACATTGAAACGACTGGGGGTACCACAAGAGCTTGATCATAGCAACAATTACCATGTCAATTCATTGGAATGATTTGTATAACTTTATTAGTAAAATGAAATATCAGTCAAATGTCAATAATATATCAATTAAATAACATACCATTTCTCATTCTCTGAAATTATCATTCTCTTGCTGGCCCATGGTGTAACATTGAGTAAATCTGGAGTAAAAAATAAATAAATAAGATAGTTTACCCAAAAACTACAATTCTGTCATAATTTACTCACCCTGATGTTGTTCCAAACCTGTATGAGTTTCTTTCTTCTGCTGAACAAAAAATAAGTTATTTTAAAGAATGTTTGTAACCAGACAGTTGACAGCACCCATTGACTTCCATAGGTGCCGCCAACTGTCTGGTTACCAACATTCTTTAAAATATCTTATTTTTTGTTAAACAGAAGCAATAAACTTATACAGGTTTGGAACAACATCAGGGTGAGTATGAGTATGAGTAAATCATTTTTTGGGTGAACTATCCCTTTAACAGGTCAGTCTCAAACTTTGTACACATTCTAAAATTGTCTAGATGCAAAATAAAATCCTGAGTGACAGCAACTCTCCCTCCTTGAAAAATAAAGAACACTTTTCCCCATTGAAATACTTGCAGTTGCAAGAGAAACTGATTTTCAGTTTCACATCTGGACTTCCAGCATTCGAAGCAAATTCTTCTTGCTGGTGTTCCCTCTTCATGTTCGCCAGACAAATAGCTTGGGGTTCAATCACCAAAACTGGCTTGTCCTCCTCATCATGTTGGTCACTGCCTGAAAAAGCAAAGATCATTTTTTTTAAATTCAAAGCAAGATACCTAAAACATGATTGTGTAACATGCAAGAATGGGAAGTGGGTTTAATTCCACATTTAAAATGGATAATGAAGCATTTTATATGAAAATATCATAAAATATTTTTTCAGTTTAGTCAGACTGGATCTGATTAATTGAGGGGAGGGTGGTAAGCAGACTTCAATTCAGAGTGTAATGAAACAAATAAACATCATGCCATAAACGTAATTCATTTAAACTGACTAAATCCCAATCAACAAATGTAATAAACATTTAAATCCACTATTTTTGCATCACAGATATGTGTTAGCATTACATTGGCTGGACACTGACAGTATACATGTACATATTTAGCATAAAAAAATAATAACAAAAACTTACCGTCAAATTCCTCGTCAGTTTCGTCAAAGAAGTGTCCTGTTCATCATCACAATCATCCTCCAGAAAATAATCCGCAATAAAACCGGTTAAATCATAATTTGGGTTCAATTCCACCGAGATTAATATCAAGCTAGCTGTTTAAGCAAGCAGCTATTTTCTGTTCCTGCTCATACTTCGGTGTCGCCGGCGAAGCCATGGCCATGTCAGATGTCAAAACAACGCATTACGTTACCATCATCCAGCAAATAACACGTAGCAGGCCAAAAATGTCCTTAAAATAAGTTTAATATTATTGGCAGAATACTAAGCTACAAAACAAATAAGCAGTTCTTAAAATATTGGCTATGACAAGAAAAAATCACCACAGACATCTAAACGCGGCTGACATCTCTCTCTTTTTTACATTGTGCTGACCTGATTACCGGCGCTCGCGGATTGATATTAAAGTCTGTTTTTACTCTTTCTAATAGAAAATACACAGAAAAGAAGTTCCTGAACCGATTGACATACGAATCAGCAGTGTTGTTGGGCGAAATAAACCCAGAGACGACTGAAATCAATGTTTAGGAAGCCCACGTCCGGTTTTTTTTTTTTGCGCAAAAGTATAACGTAGTGTCAATAAAATCATTAATTTCAGTATTTATCATGTTATAAATGAAAATGTAAGTATTGCATCTCAAAACCAATGGTATAATCTATCATTTACAGCAATAAACACACATGGACTATTTTTTTCATTTTTATGGCTATGACTACTTTGACGCTCGTTAACTCATAATTCGATTCTGCGACTTTAGCCGGGGTTTCACAGGCGGGGTCACATATTGTAACATTATTTTGACAGTTATTTATTGGAAGTTGATGTTACATTGTAACATTCATTTTACTGTTACATTGAACGCGGACAGTTATATTGTAACAATTTGAACAGTTGAACAATTGGACATTGACGTTATTTTAGCATTATTTTAGCCAGTTATAATTGACTTTGATGTTATATTGTAACAGTTAAGTACATTTAAACCCTGAACCCAGAATTTAACAGAAGGATCCGGAAGTATACATTTTTAGTATTATTATATTAGAGATACTTATACATTTATATCTTATCGTGATTGATATGTGATCACGTGTGTGTGTGTGTGTGTGTGTGTGTGTGTGTGTATTCGCGTCTCTCTCCTCACACCCGTTTATTCCATCTCCATACACACATCAGCTGTTCCCAAATTTCACGGAATTCCCTGTCTGGTTCCTGTTCGGTTTCCACGGTAACAGGTGCGGAGTTCACCCTGGCGTCTGGACGCAGGCAGGTGTGTGTGGACTTAATTACACACACACACACACACATCTCACTGCCACATGTTCTGGAACAAGCGTTTCCACACAGCGCAGTGAGGTTTATCCTGTACTAGAGTTCGAACCCGAGGGTTTCGGGAAGAGATTCCTGTGCGGTTTCAGCGCTGTAATGAGTGCGAGAGAGAGAGAGAGAGAGAGAGACCAGTGCTTGACAGAAAACAGTGAAGCCTCTTTATCGCATTTGAAGCCGAAGTGTGAATGAAACATATCGGCACTTTAAGAAAATATTTCAAGCTTCATTTGCAGAGGGTTTTTTTTCAAACGGCACAAATTGTTTTCACCATGCTAAGCTCCTGCAAATGAGTAGACTGCAAATGTTTACCTGTTTACAGACACAAATGCTTTCACACATACGGCGTGTTTTGATATATTCTCTAAAGGAGAGAGAGAGAGAGAGAGAGAGAGAGAGAGAGAGGCGTATGATGGCTATTGCTGCTCGTCACTGTGAATTACACGGCCTTGGTTTTTAAATGCAAAGCTGAAGATGCCAAACGAACACAATGAACACGCAGCGCGCTGAAAACATGACCTTCCCTTTCCTTGCATCATTCTGTCTTTCTTTTAGTCCGGCTGTCATTTCATCATCAGGAATTATAAATGCATAAGTTGCTATAATTGTGTTTTTCCCACATTGCAAAAGCAGACAGTGACAAGCTGTAAATAATTACTAAAAGTTTAATAATCCATGTGACTTTTATATTAACTAGTTATGCTAATCGTATGTTATTATTTGTCCTTGTCTGCAGTGAAAAGAGCAGCAGGAACATTCTGCTAAAGTTCTCCTCAAGGCAGAAAGTGCGTCATGTGTGTTTGGAACGATTCCTTCAAGTGAATCCGACGAGTCTTTGATGTTTCCTTTTCTCTGTTTCTCTCTTTTCATCTCTTTCTTTACCTCTCTCAAATGCGTTTTGTTATGGCTGTGACGGTTCTCTGAGCGTTTCAGAGGCTCTTGGTGTGTGTGTGTGTGTGTGTGTGTGTGTGTGAACTCAAGTACAGACATGTTCAGTCAAACATCTACTGCTCTTTCATGGATTATCAAAGATCGCAACATACAGGCTTCCGCAATTACTGGAAAACAGGCCTGATCAATGAAGGAAAAAATCAAAAAATCAAAAAAAAAAAAAAAAAAAATATATATATGCATAAACACACACATATTCATACATGCATGTATATGTGTTAGTGCGCATGTATGCATATAGAATAGAATGTGTGTGTATAGCTTCAAATCCGAAAGATCAAATCAAAACATAAACATCAGCACAATCTAAAACTATTGATAATAGTTAAGTATTTAGCCATTATATTTGACATTTATCACTAAATATTCAGATCTACATAAATATACAGGTAGTTTGAGAGTTTAAGGAGTCTCGGTTATGTCATTCACAATGCATTATGGGAGTGTGCGCTCACTGCTATATATGTTTCCATGGTAACAGCGTCTTCTCTGATTGGTGGATTCTCTATGAGGAAAATGAATGTGATTTTTAGTCCAGGAGGCTGGAAGTGTTGCATTTCAAATCCACCCAATTGCTTTTCTTTTCTCTTTATGCAAAATATTATTCCAAATGTTTGTTGTTTGATTTGAAGGTGAGATGGTTTTCGTCAGTGACATTGTTAGTCTTGAAACGTCGACGTCAGAAACATGAGACGTCATCGAGTCAGAAGTTTCCAAGACATTATGAAGGTTTCACGCCAGATCTGGATGATGGCCATGTTTGATATGATCCACGTTTCTCTCCCCACATATAAAGCGTTAAACGACTCGCCCACACACACACACACACACACACACACACACACACACACACACACACACACTCGCACTAAAACACATATGCACACATCGATATTGTTATTTGTCACTTGCATCTTGTTTACGGGCTATTAAAAGCCGAGCGTCTCTCACACACGCTCTTCACGTGGTCAGACTCTCTCTCTCTGTGTGTGTGTGTGTGTGTGTGGGACGGGTCGAGGTGTGTTGGGGTGCCGTAACGCCTGGCGTCGCTCTACTGTTTGGATAATAGTGATATGTGCGCTCTTGGCTGCGTGGGGAAGGACATTAATGTTTCAGCATATGTCTTCTGCTGAAGTGTGAACAGAACTCGTGTTACGGAACGACTCGCTGCCCCTCCGAGCTGAACGTGTGTGTGAGTGTGTGTGTGTGTGAGGAAAAACTCTCTCTCCTCGCAGGCGGACGACAGGCAGAGACACGGGCGCTTGAAGAAGTCCTTACCTGAGTCTCGCTGGTCATGGTCTGGTCTCAGCTGGTTTGGACCTGTATTGGCTCTTAATGTGTGAGAAGTGGAGTTTTTCATGACACTTTAGGTTTCATTAGTTAACATGAACTGATAAATCTACTGCATTTATTAATCTTAGTTCATGTTCATTTCTCACTAAACTCACTTGCTAATGCATTAACATGAACAAACAATGAACAATTACATTTTTTTCATTAACAAAGGCTAATATATACAGTAAAATATATTGTGTATTGTCAGTTCATGTTAACTAATGCATTAACTAATGTTAAAGTAATTGTATCCCTTAAAACTCATGTTTATCACCAAAATTACATATTTAAATGTTTTTCCTTGAAAAAATGCCTTAAAATATCTTGAATGTAACCCGACACCCTTGTCTCATTAAGTATGCGCGGTTCTATGAATATGCAAATGAGCCCCGCCTCCACTCACTCACTCAGCTCAGAGAGCCACTGGTTGACGATCACACGTTGATCTGATTGGTTACAAGGTAGTTTGTGACGTCAGAATCACCAGCGATTTCAAAGCGTGTTTTTGAGACTGTCTTTGGTTCACTGCAGTTTTAAGGAGGAAATACTCAGCAATGCTGTCGACTTATGAACTTACACATGGTTTGTCTTAAAGCACATTAAAAACACCACATAGTTTTACAAATTTCCTGAAAAGTAGCTTTTTTGGACATAAATGCAAGATTTCAAGACAGCAACTAATATCTTAAGAGTTATATAAAACTACATACAAATTTATGTTTCCCCCAAATGTTGTAGCAAATAGTCAAACACACACAAAAAATATTGCATTAAAAAAATAATGCGATTACTGTTAGGATAATTGTTGTTAAATTCTTGTGTGTCTATAGCAGGGGTGGGCAAACTTTTTGGCTCAAGGGCCACACTGGGTTTTAAAATTTGACAGAGGGCCGGCCCAGTAGCAGATTATGAAGCACGATCTTATGAAAGTGCGTAACGTTATCTATACCACGAATTTTATTTCTCGTGCCATTTATACGCCAAAAATGTTTTTGCGTGCATATGCTACGCACTGTAAACCCCTTGGTTAGGATTAGGGGTGCGGAGTGCGTGCCTATTACACGCCATAAAGTGCGTATCATAAGCACTACAAATACAATTCGTGGTATTCGCACTTTCATGAGATCGACCTGAGCAAACACATTTACGTTGTGGCAACGTCTGCGCGAAATTCAACAACTGAGAGACGACATTCTGACAATACATTTTTTATGCTAGATATCCCCCATTTAGCATGTTATGTTTTGAGGTTAATTTTGAATTAGTCAGATGTTAGATAATTATAGCCTATACTTTTTAAATATTGTTTATCCTTATTATTAGTTAATGGGCCTAACAGTAAATTAGAAACAAAACACCTGCAAGTGTACACTTAGAAGAGTAAAAATGACAGAAGGTTACGTTAATTCAACTTTATTAAAACTGAATGGCAATCAATTTGCACTTCCAAAAGGCATACATTTGTGGAAAAAAACGAAATAAACGAATATACAAATTTAGTTTAAGTATAATAAAATAAAACTTAAAAAGCAAAGGCAGATCAGAACATTAATGAACAAAACCGGGTTCTGTACATGGCAGACATGGGAGCGTAGTAAACGGTCAGTAAACGGAATCAGTCAGGATACATCCACAAATCCAGAGGAGCAAAGAAACTAAATAGCAGACAAACCAAAGGGAAAACTAAACAGGTGTGCAAGCGGTTACCAAACATTTTTTTCTCATTGAGTTTCCAAAAAAGGAAAAAACATTAACGTGCAACAAGTCTATGCGCTTAAGTCGCTGTCTGTTTGGTTTCCATGGTGACGCGTCATTGCTTGTTACGTGACACACACACCGCAGCCACAACAACGCTGAATGAATGATGATCTGCTTATGTAATTTTTCCTTTTTTACATTTGTTAGCTATGGCATGAAATATCTGATATTCCGATTGTCAAATATATGCAACACAATATATATATATATATATATATATATATATATATATATGTCTAATGCAAAGTATTGCAAGAAAAAGGCAAAATGAATGCGATCTTAAGACAATTTTTGAAATACTCGACGGGCCGGATTAAACAGCCTAACGGGGCCGTATGTGGCCCGCGGGCCGTAGTTTGCCCACCCCTGGTCTATAGTGTAACAACCTTCGAAAACTATCAGCCCACCTTCATTTCCAGGCATGTGGAATTAAATGTTTGATTGAATCAGCAGATATTGGATTACTGTCCGTTTTAAATGTCTTTCATGTTCAGTCTGTGATGTGCAGTGAACAGCTCGGTTCATCTTTACATTCAGTCGTGACCATCAGCTGATAGTTTCATCGTTTCTCAGATGAGACAGTAGAGACTTTTACTGACTTCTCCGTTGTGCTTCATTGAAATATCAACTTTGTCTTTTTGTGTTATTTGTGTTAGTCAAGTTCTGCAAATTATCATCTTTTGTGTTCCACAGAAAAATAGAAAATAATTATATTTAGGCGGACTGTCCCTTTAAGACTTAAATTGATTAACTTGTTTGCATACAGTGTTCTGGGTCAAACATGAGAAATGCTTGAGATAATATTGAGTCTTTACATTGCAGATCTTTGGTGTTTTGGCAAAATGTTGAGATCTATTCTTTTCCAGTAGTAAAATCTGGAGTCTTCATTGAGATCCATATTGAGACGAATCGATATCGAATCAAAATCATAAAGCGTAATTGAATCAAGAGCTTGTGAATCATGATAAATGTTGTGTGAGAAAAGATCTTTATGATTCAGACGGGATTAAAAAACTCAATCTGTGAAATGCAAATGAATCTATTGAAACGAATCAAGAGTTTGTGAATGTCAATAATTAACATACCTGAGATTTTTACTGAGGTTGTGTGAGGAAAAACTAAGATCTTTGTGATTAAGACGGGATTAAAAACACAAAATGAATCTGTGAAATGCAAATGAATCTATTGAAACGAATCAATGTCGAATTGAATCAAGAGCTTGTGAATCATGATAAATGTTGATTATTAACATGAGTTTTTTTAAGGTTGTGTGAGAGAACAGTCGTTTTTTATTTAGATTTAGGTATTAAAAACACTAACTGAATCTGTGAAATGAAAATGAATCTATTGAAAGAATCAATATTGAATCGAATTGAATCAAGAACTTGTGAATTGCAATAAATGTCGATTATTAACATACTAGAGTGTTTTTAATGAGGTTGTGTGAGAGAACAGATACTTGTGATTTAGACGGGATTAAAAGGCACTAACTGAATCTGTGAAATTAAACTTTTTAAATGAATCGAATCTGAATCAAACCAGGAGCTAGTGAATCATGAGTGTTCATGTCCTGATGATGCTGTGGACCGCGAGAGATGATGAGTTCTGTGTGTGTGTGTGTGTGTGTGTGTGTGAGTGAGAGAGAGAGAAACAGAAGGCAGATCTCTCTAAAGAACGGTGATAAATGAATAAATGAGAGTGTAAGGAGACGTGCGTCCACTCGCCGACTCCATTATATTTTCAGAATTAAATCGGTATTATGTTGAAATATTCAGAGGTTGGCTGAAGGTTGATAATGCGTTTAGACAGACATTAAGCCGTAATCGGTTTCTAATAGAGTTACTCTGAGTCATCTGATACGATTAACTGAGAGAGAGAGAGACGTGTGTGTGTGTGTGTGTGTGTGTGTGTGTGTGTGTGTGTGTGTGTGTGTGTGTGTGTGTGTGTTAGCTTCCATTGTGAAGGTCTGGATCTATCACCACTTTTTTCTTTTCATCGTTTTCCCACAATGCCACTCTGTGTGTGTGTGTTTTAGCGCAGTGTGTGGAAGTGAATGAGATAATGTGTGTGTGTGTATCCCGTGGTGAAAGAGTGTGCTGTCACCCACGCTGATCGCTAACTTGTTAGCGCTTTCTCACTCTGACTCCTCTAAACCAAGAATAGGGTGACAGCGAGGTGTCAATCCCAGAGCCATCGCCATGGCGATGCCGACACCGTCTCCATGGATCTGGGTATCGGGGTGAAACACGAGTTTTTATGTTGGGTTCATGTGGACTTCAGTACAGCACACATTCAGGACAAATCATTTCCCTGTAAAAGTGCAATCCTGTAATATAAGCCATATCTTTCACTTAAAGGATTAGTTCACTTCAGAATTAAGATTTCCTGATAATTTACTCTTCCCCACGTCATCCAAGATGTTCATGTCTGTCTTTCTTCATTTGAAAAGAAATGAAGGTTTTTGAGGGAAACATTCCAGGATGTTTCTCCATATAGTGACTTCAATGGGGTCCAACGGGTTGAAGGTCCAAATGTGAATGTTTATAAAAAAATAATAAAAAAAAATACTCCACACAACCACTGGTTTGCATGATAATTCCTTAATTTTCAATCATATTTTACAATATAGCATATTTTATATAGTTTTTAATACATATTGCCTTCATTTAAGCTCGTTTAACAAATATTAGAAGTAAAAATTTAACATTTGGATGTAATTCGTGTGTAATGGACCAGACCATATTTCGGTCCATCACTTTGGTCCATTCTAATGGATTTGAAAATGCTTTATGAATAAAAGTTGAGTTGAGTTTAACATCCTAAGAATTTATATTCTGTTTCTTTTTGAATAAAATCATACAATTTTATGCAAGGCATCAGGCGTTTCCATCACGCGAAAAGACTGGGTTGTTACGTCTGACCCAGGATCTAAGTTACACAAAAACTATCCAAACACTGGGTTGTTACGTCTGACCCAGGATCTGGGTTACACAAAAACTGCCCAAACACTGGGTTGTTACGTCTGACCCAGGATCTGCGTAACACAAAAACTACCCAAACACTGGGTTGTTACGTCTGACACAAGATCTGGGTTACACAAAAACTGCCCAAACACTGGGTTGTTATGTCTGACCCAGGATCAGGGTTACATAAAAACTGCCCAAACACGGGGTTGTTACGTCTGACTCAGGATCTGGGTTACACAAAAACTATCCAAACACTGGGTTGTTACGTCTGACCCAGGATCAGGGTTACATAAAAACTGCCCAAACACGGGGTTGTTACGTCTGACCCAGGATCTGGGTTACACAAAAACTGCCCAAACACTGGGTTGTTACGTCTGACCCAGGATCTGGGTTACACAAAAACTATCCAAACACTGGGTTGTTACGTCTGACCCAGGATCTGGGTTACACAAAAACTATCCAAACACTGGGTTGTTACGTCTGACCCAGGATCTGGGTTACACAAAAACTGCCCAAACACTGGGTTGTTACGTCTGACCCAGGATCTAAGTTACACAAAAACTATCCAAACACTGGGTTGTTACGTCTGACCCAGGATCTGGGTTACACAAAAACTGCCCAAACACTGGGTTGTTACGTCTGACCCAGGATCTGCGTAACACAAAAACTACCCAAACACTGGGTTGTTACGTCTGACACAAGATCTGGGTTACACAAAAACTGCCCAAACACTGGGTTGTTACGTCTGACCCAGGATCAGGGTTACATAAAAACTGCCCAAACACGGGGTTGTTACGTCTGACCCAGGATCAGGGTTACATAAAAACTGCCCAAACACTGGGTTGTTACGTCTGACACAAGATCTGGGTTACACAAAAACTGCCCAAACACTGGGTTGTTACGTCTGACCCAGGATCTGGGTAACACAAAAACTGCCCAAACACGGGGTTGTTACGTCTGACACAAGATCTGGGTTACACAAAAACTGCCCAAACACTGGGTTGTTACGTCTGACCCAGGATCTGGGTTACACAAAAACTGCCCAAACACTGGGTTGTTACGTCTGACCCAGGATCTGGGTTACACAAAAACTGCCCAAACACTGGGTTGTTACGTCTGACCCAGGATCTGGGTTACACAAAAACTATCCAAACACTGGGTTGTTACGTCTGACCCAGGATCTGGGTTACACAAAAACTATCCAAACACTGGGTTGTTACGTCTGACCCAGGATCTGGGTTACACAAAAACTGCCCAAACACTGGGTTGTTACGTCTGACCCAGGATCTAAGTTACACAAAAACTATCCAAACACTGGGTTGTTACGTCTGACCCAGGATCTGGGTTACACAAAAACTGCCCAAACACTGGGTTGTTACGTCTGAGCCAGGATCAGGGTTACATAAAAACTGCCCAAACACGGGGTTGTTACGTCTGACACAAGATCTGGGTTACACAAAAACTGCCCAAACACTGGGTTGTTACGTCTGACCCAGGATCTGGGTTACACAAAAACTGCCCAAACACTGGGTTGTTACGTCTGACCCAGGATCTGCGTAACACAAAAACTACCCAAACACTGGGTTGTTACGTCTGACACAAGATCTGGGTTACACAAAAACTGCCCAAACACTGGGTTGTTACGTCTGAGCCAGGATCAGGGTTACATAAAAACTGCCCAAACACTGGGTTGTTACGTCTGACACAAGATCTGGGTTACACAAAAACTGCCCAAACACTGGGTTGTTACGTCTGACCCAGGATCTGGGTAAAACAAAAACTGCCCAAACACGGGGTTGTTACGTCTGACACAAGATCTGGGTTACACAAAAACTGCCCAAACACTGGGTTGTTACGTCTGACCCGGGATCAGGGTTACACAAAAACTGCCCAAACACTGGGTTGTTACGTCTGACACAAGATCTGGGTTACACAAAAACTATCCAAACACTGGGTTGTTACGTCTGACCCAGGATCTGGGTAACACAAAAACTATCCAAACACTGGGTTGTTACGTCTGACACAAGATCTGGGTTACACAAAAACTATCCAAACACTGGGTTGTTACGTCTGACCCAGGATCTGGGTAACACAAAAACTATCCAAACACTGGGTTGTTACGTCTGACCCAGGATCTGGGTTACACAAAAACTGCCCAAACACTGGGTTGTTACGTCTGACCCAGGATCAGGGTTACACAAAAACTGCCCAAACACTGGGTTGTTACGTCTGACACAAGATCTGGGTTACACAAAAACTATCCAAACACTGGGTTGTTACGTCTGACCCAGGATCTGGGTTACACAAAAACTATCCAAACACTGGGTTGTTACGTCTGACCCAGGATCTGGGTTACACAAAAACTGCCCAAACACTGGGTTGTTACGTCTGACCCAGGATCAGGGTTACACAAAAACTGCCCAAACACTGGGTTGTTACGTCTGACACAAGATCTGGGTTACACAAAAACTATCCAAACACTGGGTTGTTACGTCTGACCCAGGATCAGGGTTACACAAAAACTGCCCAAACACTGGGTTGTTACGTCTGACCCAGGATCAGGGTTACACAAAAACTGCCCAAACACTGGGTTGTTACGTCTGACCCAGGATCTGGGTTACACAAAAACTACCCAAACACTGGGTTGTTACGTCTGACCCAGGATCTGGGTTACACAAAAACTACCCAAACACTGGGTTGTTACGTCTGACACAAGATCTGGGTTACACAAAAACTATCCAAACACTGGGTTGTTACGTCTGACCCAGGATCAGGGTTACACAAAAACTGCCCAAACACTGGGTTGTTACGTCTGACCCAGGATCTGGGTTACACAAAAACTGCCCAAACACTGGGTTGTTACGTCTGACCCAGGATCTGGGTTACACAAAAACTACCCAAACACTGGGTTGTTACGTCTGACCCAGGATCTGGGTTACACAAAAACTACCCAAACACTGGGTTGTTACGTCTGACCCAGGATCTGGGTTACACAAAAACTGCCCAAACACTGGGTTGTTACGTCTGACCCAGGATCTGGGTTACACAAAAACTACCCAAACACTGGGTTGTTACGTCTGACCCAGGATCTGGGTTACACAAAAACTACCCAAACACTGGGTTGTTACGTCTGATCCAAGATCTGGGTAACACAAAAACTATCCAAACACTGGGTTGTTACGTCTGACCCAGGATCTGGGTTACACAAAAACTACCCAAACACTGGGTTGTTACGTCTGACCCAGGATCTGGGTAACACAAAAACTATCCAAACACTGGGTTGTTACGTCTGACCCAGGATCAGGGTTACACAAAAACTGCCCAAACACTGGGTTGTTACGTCTGACACAAGATCTGGGTTACACAAAAACTATCCAAACACTGGGTTGTTACGTCTGACCCAGGATCTGGGTAACACAAAAACTATCCAAACACTGGGTTGTTACGTCTGACCCAGGATCTGGGTTACACAAAAACTGCCCAAACACTGGGTTGTTACGTCTGACCCAGGATCAGGGTTACACAAAAACTGCCCAAACACTGGGTTGTTACGTCTGACACAAGATCTGGGTTACACAAAAACTACCCAAACACTGGGTTGTTACGTCTGACCCAGGATCAGGGTTACACAAAAACTGCCCAAACACTGGGTTGTTACGTCTGACCCAGGATCTGGGTTACACAAAAACTACCCAAACACTGGGTTGTTACATCTGACCCAGGATCTGGGTTACACAAAAACTACCCAAACACTGGGTTGTTACGTCTGACCCAGGATCAGGGTTACACAAAAACTACCCAAACACTGGGTTGTTACGTCAGATCCAGGATCTGGGTTACACAAAAACTGCCCAAACACTGGGTTGTTACGTCTGACCCAGGATCTGGGTTACACAAAAACTACCCAAACACTGGGTTGTTACATCTGACCCAGGATCTGGGTTACACAAAAACTACCCAAACACTGGGTTGTTACGTCTGACCCAGGATCAGGGTTACACAAAAACTGCCCAAACACTGGGTTGTTACGTCTGACCCAGGATCTGGGTTACACAAAAACTGCCCAAACACTGGAAAAAATAACCCAAAAAATGAGTAAACATGGGCGTCTGCATGATAACAGTGTGGATTCAGATCGAGAGTGAATGTGAACGCAGTGTTTTCTGAGCGAGTGAACGCCTCGGCTCGTCTGAAGGCTTTTACACACACTGTAAACGGCAGCTCATCTCAGTGTTTTACTGTCATTCAGAGCTGAGAGCTGAGCTTTAAATAATTTGTTGAGGTAAACATTAGTTTCAGCTCCTGTCAGCCTCACAGAAGAGCGGCTTCACTTCTGCTTTCTGAGAGAGTGATGATGGTCTGGCGTTTGCTCTCATATTTAATGTCAAATTATCATAAACTCGGCACATCCAGGCGATCTGAGGTGTGTGTGTGTGTGTGTGTGTGTGTGTGTGACTGAGAAATGAGGGAACTGTATTATTTACTCGCCAAAGCCAGCTTTAACTTTAAAGATTAAAGTTCTTGCATGTGTTTAAATCCTGTCAGGTCGACTCGTCTGCTGCAAGACTAACTCTGAAGTTTACTTCCGGGGGTTAATGACCAAAAATTAGGAATTATATTTTACTTATACTTTTTGAAAATAAAGCCAGCTGTTTTATTCCCCCTCATTGTCATTGTGACATTCATTTCATGATGATTTTTCATGTTCCATTACAATAATGAGAATTTTACAGGTTCGATAATGTCACAATGCAATACATAAATAAATAAATCAAATATAAATAGTTTTTTTTTGCAGTGTCATTGTGACATTAATATAATTACAATTTTTTTTTTACAATGATTAATAAATAAAATCATAATTTTTTTATTCATTATATATATTTTTTCCATTACAATAATTAAAGGTTTAAGGGTTTTAGTGTGATTGACATGAAAATAATGTCACTATATATATATATATATATATATATATATATATATATATATATATATATATATATATATATATATATATATATATATATATAGGGCCCTATGAAATCCGTTTTATTTTTTCTCAAATTCCGTTTTATTTTTTTTCAAATTCCGTTTTTTTGGATAATTTTTAGCCTTTTCGGATTTTTCGGATTTTTCTTCTTTTCTTTTCACTTCTAAGCAGTATTGACATTTAAAAATTTACTTACACAAACTCACAACTCAGCTTTTTTATTTAAACTGTTAATATATTCAGCAAAGCACATTCAAAATTCTTCAAAATTCAGCCAAACCTTCAACAAATCTAATAGAATCCAAAAATAACTGTTACAAGGTAGGATTGATGAGTATTAAATTAAAGATTAAATTAGCTTTTAAATCATTTTTCACAAACAATGTTTTATAAAAAGATAAACCTCGCATATTTAAGCCTTTAAATCACTTTTATAAAAAGAATGTGTCAAAAAAGATAAACATTTACAATGATACTGACATTTACAAATACAAATGCATATTAGCTTAGGCAATCTTTTATTATTAATAGTAAAATTCGGTCCGATTTTCCCGTGGCGTTAATGCAACCATGCACCGCGCTCTCCACAACGACAAAGAAGTTTTAGTAGCTAATAGATTTCCACCACCGAAAAACGCTTGCTGTAGCTCTGCTACAAGATTTATTTACGGAGAAGAGAAAAACACCCGTAGTGTTTGTGGCGTGCTACCCCCATTCTTTATGTTGACTGAGCTTTCAATGTTGTTACGGAAAGGGTGAAGTTGATATGTTGGTTCTTGTCTCATGAACTGCGGTGCGCTTGCGGCATTCTGAAAAGTTGAGGTGTTTTCATCTCGCTGCACCTGGAAAAAATGAGCGCGTCGGCGCTTCACTTATGAGCGCGCCTACATTTGAAATAACGAACTTGAGCGCGCAAAAGGTTCACGCTTGCGCGCATACTGAAAAGCGCGCTGTTTGCATCCCTGTATATTTACTGTATTGACAGATGTCTCTCTATATGGCTCTGGGTTTAGGTAGAGACCTTTCTACGTTTGTTGTTTTAAACTGAAAAAATGAGAAGGAAGTAAAAAAAATAGTTTATTTAATATGTCAACAAAACATATGCAAATTCCGTGCGTATAAGAGAATTCCGTTTTCATGTGTAAATTCCGTGATTCCGTCCGCGTTTTCCGCATCACGGAAATCATAGGGCCCTATATATATATATATATATATATATATATATATATATATATATATATATATATATATATATATTAGGGCTGTGAAACGATTAATTGTGATTAATCGCATACAAAATAAAAGTTTGTGTTCACATAATATATGTGTGTGTACTGTGCATAATTATTTTGTATATATAAATACACACACATGCATGTATATATTTAAGATTTTTATTTATACATAAAATATTTATATTTATATATAATAAAAATTATATATACAGTATATTTAAGCAAATATTTCTTAAATATATACATGCATGTGTGTGTATTTATATATACAAAATAATTATGCACAGTACACACACATATTATGTGAACACAAACTTTTATTTTGTATGCGATTAATCACAATTAATCGTTTCACAGCCCTAATATATATATATATATATATATATATATATATATATATATATATATATATATATATATATATATATATATATGTATTTATATATATATATATGTATATATGTATGTGTGTATATATATATATATATTTATTATTATTATTATTATTATTATTTGCAATGTCATTTTGACATTATTTTGAATATTCAAAATAATGTCAAAATGACATTGCAAAAAAAAATAAAAAAAATATAGATATATATATAGGGACATTATTTTCATGTATATTTTGAACATATTTATATATACACTCATATTTCACCTCAAAATCAAAAGAAAACATGTTTTCAACATTCTTTTGATTTGGAGGTGAAATATGAGTTGCATATATTCTCCACAGGTTTTCCTGAGATTCAGTCATTGACATGTATGACGTATTAGTGGTAAATCCTGCACATTCCCAGTAAATCCAGCGTGTGTGTTCTGTCCCTGTCAAGACCGTTTTGAAATATTAATGGACTGAAGTGTTGATCTGACACACACATACAGAGTGAATCTGTGCTGTTTGTGTGATTATTATTTCAGTACTGAGGTCATATAGATATGGACATATCTGAGCACTGTTTGCTTTTCTGTGATCATGAGGTCATTTATTTGTCTGGGCCCGTGACCTGCGTTCAGTCTCTGCGAGCTCTCGTTCAGATCAGGATATGAATAAACCACAATCAATGCTTGGAAATCCCCATTTGGGAAAACAGGAAGCCGGAAGCAGGGAATTCTCTCAGCATTGTTTTATAATGTGTGAGTTGTGATATCAGAGTCATGAGAGGTGAACCATCATAACATGTTGTGCGCTGGGTTTTGTTGAATGGAATACCTTTTTTTTAATATATATATTTTTTTTTTTGAAAGAACATTATTCTGCTCACCACGGCTGCGTTTAGTTAATCAAAAATCCATAAACATTATGAAATATTATTCTAATGTAAATCATCTGTTCTCTATGTGAATATATAGTAAAGTGTAATTTATTCCTGTGATCAAAGCTGAATGTTCAGCATCATTACTCCAGTCTTCAGTGTCACATGATCCTTCACAAATCATTCTAATATGATGATTTGATGCTCATTAACATTTATGATTATTATCAGTGTTGAAAACAGCTTTGTAGTTTTGTGGAAAATGTGATGCATAAGTATTATAATTTGACAGTTGTACTGTAAAATAAAAGTATTATTATTTCTGCATTTTTTATTTTGAGGTCAAACAATACAATAGTAATATTTCTAATTCTGTATAATTGATAATTTTTACTATTATTATTAATGTTTAATAATATATTGTTAATAATATTTAATAATAGCAATAATAATAATTCTACTTATTTTATAGTTATATTGGCAATATTATTATTATTTTGTAGTCATATTGGTGTATAACAAAAAATTTCTGCAAAAAAAAAAAGAAAAAGCGCAGCAAACCTGGACCGTTTTGTTTTGTTTATTTATTTATTTTTATTTAATAAGGATTTTTCAGGATTCTTTGACCAACATTTTGAGAATCTTTTGTAACATCATAAATGTCTTCACCGTCGTTTATTTGTCAGTTTCATGATTCCCCAAAGCTCTGAATGGTGTTTCACACACTTGTGCTGGCTCCTGGTTTAGTGACATCATCAGTCGGCTGTGTTTGAGTTAGTGTGTGTCCGCTCAGTTCATTGGTTGTTTGGTATCAGATATGATTGATTTATGAAGGTCAGTTTGACACACGGAGGATCATTAAAGCTCTGAAACAGCAGAAGTCTTCTAGAGCTCAACACTTTCTGAAGCTCTCGGCGTGTGTAACTGCCATCAGGAAGCCAAACCACCAACGACAGGCAATAAAAGCCAGAGAGTGTGTGTGTGTGTGAGCGCAGGTGCAGGTCTGCTTATTCCTCACCAGATCTTTTCCATTGCTGTGTTTGTGTTCCTGCTGGTTTTGGTGCAGCTGCAGGTGTGGTTTCTCCTCGCAGGAAACTGCGTCTGCTTTATGTAATGCTGTACAAACACCACGCGAGGAACGGCCTCTGATTGGCCGATCCGTTCCCGTTTGGTGGCCGCGAGATGAATCATCTGGACCTTCTCTGTGGCCGCTGGCCTCAGGATGTGGGAGGAAGATTGAGTTTAAATTAAGAACCGAAGAAACGAAAGAGAAGAGAAGAGAAGAGAAGAGAAGAGAAGAGAAGAGAAGAGAAGAGAAGAGAAGAGAAGAGAAGAGAAGAGGGGAACTAATATTCAAGAGAGTGGAGTCGGATTGATCATGCAGAATCTATTTTAAAAATCAGATGTCGTAATTTGGGACTTGAATACGATGTCAAGCTTTTTTTAGACACAAAATCCATCCCATCAGACTCGTGGTTTTGTTGTTATAGTTTGTAGGGCGGGACGTATAATCAAAATAAAACTAAAATCGTGATATGGTTTAGTGTGATTTTTCATATCGCAAAGATTTGATTATCAAATCCCACCAAAATAAACATTTGAAAAAGAAGGAATTAAAACTGAATATTAGTTGTTAGTTGTACTATTAGTTGTACTGCTAAATAAAATTATTTATATTATATTATTTTTCATTATGCATTTTTTGTATTTATTTCGAAGTAAAATAGTACTATAGTCATATTTCTTATTTTGTGTCATGTTTATTAATAGATATTAATAATATTTTGAAAATGAAATGTACGTTTTTTTAATTTTACATTTGTATTGTAAAATAAAATTGTTATTATTACTATTATTATATTTTATATATGCATTTATTCTGAAGTTAAGTATTACATTAATAATATTTCTTATTTTGTGCAATTTTTATTTATAATTATTAATAATATTTAAAGAAATATAATATATTATTAATACTATTTAGAAAATGAAAAAAAGAAATAAGTATTCTAATTTTACAGTTGTACTGTAAAAGGAAATTATTATTGTTATTATTTATGCATTTTTATTTTGAAGTAAAACATTATTAGTAATGTTATTAGTAATTAGTAAAACAAAAGTAATATTTCTAATTTTGTGTAATTTATATTTTGTGTTATTATTATTATTATTATTATTATTAATGTTTAATAATATATAGTATATTATTAATAATATTTTGTAATAACAGTAATAATAATTTTATTTATTTATTAGCAAAAATGTATTAAATAGCAATATTGGCATTATTATTATTTGGTATTATTATTTTGTAGACATATTGGTTTATAACCACAACATTTTTGGCCAAATTCTGCAGACCTATTTTATTTTATTTTACTTTATCTATAATTTAATTTATAATTTAATTTAATTAAAAAAAAAAACATTTTTATTATTATTATTATTTTATCATATTTTGATAAAATAATAAATCGCATATCACATAATATATAATCACAATTTTGATCAGAAAAATCACATTTCGTTTCACAAATCCTGCAGTATCATGAAACTAAAACACAAGAGTGATGTGAAAGTGCCACACCTGTGTGTGTGTGTGTGTGTGTGTGTGTGTGTGTGTGTGTGTGTGTGTGTGTGTGTGTGTGTGTGTGTGTGTGTGTGTGTGTGTGTGTGTGGTGGTGGTGGTAGAGAGGTCAAAGGTCATGTCTAGGGGTTAAATGTGAACAGACCCTCTCTGTGCATGTTGAGCCCAGGAAATGATGTCGTTCCCTCGAGTGTCGTACAGAAACGGATGTTCCCTCTCTCTGATCTCAGATTTACAGTCAGACTTCTCTAGCATTAGAGATTTGAAGAAACTTCTGACCTTCAGAACGAGAGAGTTCACCGTTTTTAAGGATTATTTCTAATGGTTCACTGCAAAAAATAAACTCGTTTCCCCCTTGAATGAAGTTTATTTGCTGAATCCATCGGCTCATCTTTGAGTTGAAACTCACGTCATGTTTCTGTTGTGCCGCTGCTTTACTGAGTGATCGGATGCATGGAAATATCTTCAGTAAAGACGCGTGTGTGTGTGCAGATGTGTGTGTCCTCATCTCGTTTCTTGGTTCCTGCTGGTTTGCGTCTCTCTCCAGATGTGATCCGTCTTGTGTTGGGGGGAGGTGCGTTCGGGAATGCTGGAATCTGTGTTTAGTGCAGGAAATGCTGGGAATAATGGCACATTCCCAGAGAGAGAGAGAGAGAGAGGCACACCTGCTAATATCCGTCAGGAGCTCTGTAAATCCACACACACCTGAATGAGAAGCTCTAAAGCACCGGTGTGTTTCCGTCACATTAATATAATCTCCGGCAGTCTTCAGGAGGATCTGCTGATCACATGTTGCTCTCGCATCAACAATTAATGAGTTCTTATGTGCGTTTCATTTAAAGCATCGGCTTTATCTCAGACCTTTCATACAACTCTCCTGTGAATAATACACTCAATAAAACATTCCTCTGTCTATGAATGTGCTCTATCTATCTATCTATCTATACATCCATCCATCCATCCATCTATACATCCAACTATACATCCATCCATCCATCCATCCATCTATCCATCCATCCATCAGCCATCCATACATCCATCCATACATCTATACATCCATCCATCCATACATCCATCCATACATCTATACATCCATCCATCCATCCATCCATCCATCATCCATCCATCCATCCATACATCATCCATCCATACATCCATCCATACATCTAT
>CM040829.1:5780003-5785003 GCA_022828995.1 Vimba vimba
GCATGTGTGTGTGTGTGTGTATGTATATATATATATATATATATATATATATACATGTTTGTCTGTTTGTTTGTTTGAGTGAATTACCCCTTTAATTTATTCAGTTTTTTAAAATGACTGAATAATAATAGGAATTAGAAAAACAAACCTGAGTAAAACGCATCCATAACAATGATTTAAATGTTTTTTAATTGCTATGAATGTAATAAATCTTAATGTTTCTTAAAATAAGCTTTATTTATTTAAGCAATTCTTGTTTTCCTGCTGTTTCCTTCGAGCTGGAATGTGCCCTGGACGCTCTTTCAGGAGATCCGCAGTGGGATAGTTTGGGATAGTTTGGGATTATGATGAATCTCTCCTTTTCAACGGGTGTGTGTATGTCATGAAGGAGCCGCTGAGAGTGTGTGTTCTCGACGACAGATCTGCTGCTGTTAAACGCTGCTTTTAAAGCTGTGTGTTCATCTGTAAGTCACGAAGGCCCGTGCGCTGCTTTTATCAGTGTTGACTTTAGCATAAATGAACGTCTTGACAAAGAATGCGCGTCTTTCATGCGGTGGCGCTTTGAAGTCAAGTTTCTCCAGAAGCAAAGTGTGTTTTGATTGAGCTCTCATTGTGAGTGGGAGAGAGTTTGTTGAAGAGGTTTTTTCGGGAGTTTCGCGGTGGGCGATTCAATAAAGCGAGGGATAAAATAGGCAGAAACAGTGTAAAGACTCGCGCGCCGTTAATTACGGCCTTCAGAAAAGTGTACATTGTTGCATTGTTTCCCAAACCGTCATTAGGATTAGACTTGCACAAACGGCTCGGCTGGATGTAAACATCACAGTTATGTCACCGACGACCTTCATTACAGCGGGATTGTGGGAAATGTCTCTGAATGGCTGATGGTTTTATTTAATTAGGACACTCGTTTTTCATTTCAATGCAGATTTGGACAGGATTTATGAATCAATAGATGACTAAAATGAGTTGTTTTCTGCTTTTCTCTGTAGATTTGGAAGAGAGAGCGAGTTCGTCTTGGGGAAATGGAGTTCGTCCCACAAAAGTAAGTTTTTACATATTTATAAATGCTTTTGGTTTCAGTGTTCAGACCTCGGACGCGTGAAACATGGACGCTTCTGTACTGGAAACATCCTGATGTAAAATGTCAGATTTGGACTCGTTCGGACTCACAACTGATGCCAGTAGAGTTTGATGTTAACCTGCAGCTCAACTCATGATGCATTAACTCGGTTTAGCATAACATATATGCATATGGTGCTCAAATTATTAGGTGAAATAGTTTTAAGAATTTTTTTGTTATTGACGTTGTTCAGTAATAAATTACATTTAATTTTAGTTAAATATTCCTTTAATTTATTTCCGATTTGAAAAATCACTAAAATTAGTAAATAAAAAAAATTGAAAATAGGAAAACAAACCTTTTGTTTAACAAAAAAATATTTATTTGTTATGATATATTGATGATGATAGATTTATTTAAATGAATTAGTTATTTAATTTATGTTGATTTATTTATTTATATATATATATTTATTATTTATTATATATATAAATGAATTTTTTATAAATGAATTAGTTCTTTAATTTATGCTATATAAATATATATATATATATATATATATATATATATATATATATATATATATATAATTAATTGGATAAATATTGGATGAAACATTTTTTATGTAGTTATATATTTTTATTGATATTGATCAATTTGAGTGAATTATCACTTTAATTTATTTTGATTTTAGAAGTTACTAAAATTGCTAAATAATTTAAATTAGAAAAACAACCCTTTTTGATTTACTACTAAATTCTCATTGTAATAATATTTTGATAATGATAATGTATATATTTTTTATTAATTTAAATTAATTATTTAATTTATTATATTATATTATATTATATTATATTATATTAATTGGAAAAAGTAAAATTAATCTAAAAAGTATTAATTGAAAAAGTAAAATTCAATACAGTGATCAGAATTTGGGGATTTAAATGTGTTTAATTGTCAATTGTTTAATTGTTCAAAAATAAATGAAATGACCAATAATGTTTCTCATCTGCCACCTTGGATGAGCATTCTTGCATTATGATGTAGTTGCAGTGCATTGTGGGATTGTGTCATCGGTGTAGCCTTTGCATCTGTGATGTTGGATGTGGAACACTAGTCTTTCAGAGCTGATTCTGCTTGGCCTGTGTGTCTGACGGCGCGGTCTGAAAGGTCAAAGGTGACTCTGAGTAGAGGAGTGTGTGTCTCCAGCAGAACTAGTGTCAGGTTTGCAGAGGAGAATCAAGGACTTGCTTACGGAGCACTTTCACACTTTCAGGTCCACACGTCCACCGAATGCAAATGAATTCAAATCCTCACCCTTATGGGAAACATCCCGTGAACTTTCCCGAGCTGGAACGTCAACACACTGTATTTCCAGTGACCCGGAATGCGAGTCTGACGCTCCGGGACTCGTTTAATAGCAGTTAAAGGGGGATGAAAAGCCTTTACTCTTGAATGACAGTGAAAGGTTGTAGGTGTCGCGACACACTCTTGTTTTTTTAACACTAATTTACCTTGAAAGCCACACACAAGACTGACAGTAATACTTGAGCATATGACCTCTGAACTCGTTTATGCCAGTTATGAATATTCAGCTGGGAAAAATGTAAGGCAGGATCAAGAGGAAGACTGAAGAGGGATTTGTGAAGTCGTGTCAGTGGAGGAACAAGTTATTACATCGTGCACAATAAACTGTATTATTAACTGTATATATCAAATATAAATTAAACTGTTTATATTTATTTATATCTCTCTTTGTTGTTTGTGCCATTAAACACCAAAAATATCTGTCTATTAGGCCCTATATATATTTCTGTCTGATTATATTATAGTATTTTATATTATGTTATTTGTTTATTATGTATTAACATTTATATGTTTATTGTCATTTTAATTTAATATTTATCCATGTATATGTATGTATAGTTGTATTTGTATATTGTATATATTTGTTTAAATAGGGCCACACTTCAATAAACACTTCACTATTTATGGGTAATTTAGCCATTATTATATTATATTATATTATATTATATTATATTATATTATATTATATTATATTATATTATATTATACATTTATCTATTTATTATGCATTGTCATTTGTTTTACCATGTGTATATTTATTGTCATTTGAATTTATGATGTTTACCATATTACATGCATATTAATTTTTATTTTACATTTTTCTATTTAAAATACATGGACTTTCCCTCTATTTATTGTTTGTGCCATTAAACACTTAAATAATATAAAATATAATGTAATTTAAGTATTATTTTTTATTTGATAATTTATATATTTATTGAATTTTAATTCATAGTATTATCGTTTTGAGCCATTTATAGGCTTAGTAAAATATAATATCATTTATTTTTATTTCGTGATGTATTTGTGTCATTTGCGTTCATGATATTTACCGTATTTAACCACGTGTCTTGTTCAGAAGGTTTGTTTGACCTTTGACCTCTGACCCCTGCAGAATTACGCTGACGGCTCTCAGTACGGTCACATGCCCGGCCGGGACCTCGGGTCACATGACAACATCTCTCCGCCGTACGTCAACTCCAGATTAGCAGGTAAGAGTGGAGAAACGCGCCTGTCGCTGAGCATTATGGGATTGTTTGGCTTTACTTTGGGTTCCATTGTGAATGATTGTAGTTTTGATGGTTTGTTTGAACCAGTTCACAGATTCATGAGCGAATCGGCTGTGGTTTTGGTGGCGTTTGATTCCTGATTTGTGTCTCTTGTTCGAGTGTCTTTTCCTCTTGCCTTCAGTTTTGGTTGTTTTTCTATAGTTTGTGGTTTTCCAGTGGAATTATCCGGTAAAACGCACCGGGCCAGGTCACATCACACTCATTTACCCATAATGCTGTGCTTTGCCGCTGGCCGCCTCGGTCTCATCCAGTGAGCAAATGGTCAGTGAGTCGGATAATCGGCCCAGACTAATTAAGCTCGACTTAAGCCATGCGAATGTGAGCCGATCGCCCTCGTTCATTAATGCAGACCTTACAGGAACTTAGAAAATATTGTTTCTATTTTGCACATTGTTTTAAAACCTCAATATTTATGTCTATTTTGGTTATTATATTATATTATATTATATTATATTATATTATATTATATTATATTATATTATATTATATTATATTATATTATATTATACATTTATTTATTTATTCATCATGCATGTATTGTCATTTATTTTACCATTTAAATATTTTTATAATGTTTATCTTACTGAACCACGGATATGAATGCATATACATTTTTATTTGACATTTTTCTCTTTAAAATACATGGACTTTCACTCTCTTTACTGTTTGTGCCATTAAACACTTAAATGTTTATATCTCTTTTAGACATAATATAATATAATATAAAATACCTAATGTAAATGGCTCGATCTGCATAGCTTCCTCGCCTGTGGTGATGTATTTCCTGTTGAAACAGGAAGTTGGGGTCCTTTTTTAAATAGCCAATAGCCTTTTGTTTACATCACAGCTGTGAATTGTGATTGTATCTGTTGCTAATCAGTGGGAGGGGCATTCTCCTTCTAGAGAGCATTTGATTGGACGTCAAATTTGCATACGACCATGAGTGCATGATGATGTCATACTTAATTTTGTCAGTTTTTTTCCTGAATGTTTTAAATGTGTTTTGTGTATTAGTTGTACAAATGAGCTCAAAACTAATAGACATGAAATACTATTATGAATTAATACTCTTTATTGAAGTATAACATAAATTGCACAATGAAAGACTTAAGATTGTCCATTAATTTTAGAAATTGAATCATGTAAATTAAACACATGAATTGTCTTTGAAATGTGTGTATATTACTCAGGATAGTGTCAGACGTGAGTGTTTTGTTGGTTGGCCGATTGTTGGTTTGTCTTTCCACGTTTCCTTTCTGTAGAGCTGTGATCCGGCGGTGACA
>CM040829.1:5790003-5805003 GCA_022828995.1 Vimba vimba
TGCAGATGAGCCCTCGCCGGTGCAGGCCAGGCCGTTCATGTAGGACTGTGTTTGTGTGTGTGTGTGTGTGTGTGTGTGTGTGTGTGTGTGTGTGAGCATGTGCGTATGTGTGCGTGTGCAGATGAGCCCTCGCCGGAGCAGGCCAGGCCGTGCATGTAGGACCACGTGTGTGTGTGTGTGTCTGTGTCTGTGATTGTTTGTGTGTGTGTGTGTGTATATGTGTGTGTGTGTCTGTGAGTGTGTGTGTCTGTGAGTGTTTGTGTTTGTGTTTGTGTGTGTGCGTGTGCATGCGTGTGCAGATGAGCCCTCGCGGGAGCAGCGCCGGGTCGTTCATGTAGGACCGTGTGTGTGTGTGTGTGTGTGTGACAGACTGTGAAATGACGCGTTGTTGCGCGGCTGGGCTGCACCTGGGCCCTTCAGTCCTGATGGATCGGTTTGGTCATGTGTAATAGCCCCATCTGCCGCTCCTTGCTTTTCTTTTTCCTGATAAACACTGATCCCAGCGGCTGAGCCTCGGCAACGGGATTCGGGATTCGTTTTCCCGACCCGAGACAAAAGTGCAAAAGCACAGAGGTTGGGTTATTATTAAAAAAGTGAAAAGTAGGATGAGATTTTAAACCGTATCCTTGGAGACGAGTTGCATGTGTGTGTGTGTGTGTGTGTGTGTTAATGAGCAGTGCACATCTAACTGAAGGGTTTTGGAGCTCGGCTCCATAATGACTTTTATTACAGCCAGGAGTTTCTGTAACCAAGCCAATTCTTAATTAAAGTCGCTGACATCATGCTGTAGTAATTAAGGACTGCATTAATTAAGCTGCTTTTTTTTCTTTTTTTTTTTTTTTTTTGCGTGTTATTTTCCGACGTCGACCGGGATCGGACGGACGCGTCTCCGAGAGGAAACTTTCTCGGGATGGCAAGTTTTCGGACTCTGTGCTGATCATATCTGTGCATTCTGATAGCTAATTATGCTTGGGAGAACATCGACAGCTGCATTCATCATCATAAAACGTAATAATTAATGACATTCCGACAAAGAAAAATATGTAAATGAGCGCTCATTAGCATTTTCATATTCAGCTTCGATAATGCTTTTGCTGACAAGGCTGTAATTAATGAAAATGCATGTCGCAGGCAGGAGATTGGATCGGCTTCATTCCACGCACAATTCCCAAATGCTGGCATTATGGAAAACGAGGAGTGCTGCCAACTTTTTGGGGGCGAAAAAAACCTGAAAGCACCGTATGCAAATGAGATGCTGGCACGAAACGCTTAACCCCTTACAGCCCGACTCCGAACACACAGATCCCTGCGATCCGGCCTGATGTGTGTTTAAGAGAGAGGGAGACACAGGGAAAGCTGTTGGGAATGTCGTTTGCATTTGGGAATCCTGAGACGCACCTGTCCGTCCATCCGCTGAGCTGAATCACGGCTGCGCTCCGTTACGCTGCGTGTGCGTGTGTGTGTGTGCGTGCGTGTGTCACTGGGGTGTTTGACTGCTGCTGAAGACGCGCATAATGTCGTGCAAGTGTGTGTCCTTGAGTTAACACAGAAGAAATGATGGAAAAGAAGGACCCACAATGCATCAGTCCAGAGCTTTTCACAAATATTACTTGTGCACTACCTGCTTTTTTTTTAAATTAGTATTTTAAACAATATGTAGTATGCATGTCGTTGCATGACTAGCGTTTAATGTTTAATACAGATGCATGATCATCTCACAAAGTAAATGCAGTTATTTTATATATTTTTATATTTATTTTGTGAGATGATCATGCATCTGTATTAAACATTAAACGCTAGTCATGCAACAACATGCATACTACATATTGTTTAAAATACTAATTAAATTAAAAAAAGCAGGTGGTGCACAAGTAATAAAGCTCTGGACTGATGCATTGTGGGTCCTTCTTTAGAGGTGCTTTTACTTGTTGTTAAAAATAACTTTTACTAAGAATTGGCTTGCTTTATTTTTTTACATTTTTTAATTTTATTATTTTATTATTATAATTTTTTTATATTTCTATTTATTTATAGTTTAATAAAAAAAATGTTTTATTTTATTTTACATCATCACACTGGAAATGAAAGGCATTGCATTGAGGGATGCAGCATTAATAATAATATTATTCATATTATTATGTTAATTATCTCACAATGAGTGCTGGGAATGTTTTTATTATATTTGATGAAAGTTTAATTTTTTAAAATATTTTTATTAGTTATTAGCACGGATGCATGGGAAAATCCCCTGTGTCCCGCAGAAATGAGCATCCTTCACGTTCACCGGGATCAGACCAATCGCACTGGATTCCTTCAGGAGGGTCGTGACCTGAATTTGTCACTTTCTTTTTTTAATCCCATGCATTAAAAGCACAGAACGCCGCATAAACGAGTAAAACATGAAACAATAAGCGGTAAAAGAAAAGATCCCGGTGGGGAAGCTCTCCGTGAGAGAGTGTTAATCTCCACAGACTGACGCGTCGATCCCATTCCTCCGGCTCTGTTTCACTTCAAGATCCATTAGAGAGAAAGAAACTCGGGATTTTTCCTTCTTTGTTTTCCTAACCAGGTTAAATCCGTGCAGAAAGCAAAAGCTGAAATGTCATATCTGGAAATATTAATGGCTATATTCAGAACAGCATACATATTTCTTGAGAGATGGTTCCCACAATGCACTGCTCTCATCTTGACCTTCCACTTCCCGTGTGATGAATGAACATGCCATTTTTATTTATTTTTTCCGGCGCTGATTTTCACAAAGTTAAAGTGCAAATTCAGAATGTCTATATTTATTTAGTGAGATAATGAATGCACGCTGAGGTCATGTGACGCATATTGCTTTGAAACCATCGTTACATTTACTATAAAAGCTGCTCGCATTCCAGAGATACGGCTAAACATGGATGCTAAATGCTAAATATGGATGTAAATGCTAAATTCATTTGAAATGAAATTTCTGTTTATGTTTTTAGAAAAATATAAAAAGCCTTTATTCTTTCATGGCTTAGATTTTACAAACCACTCGAGTCACCTTCATTTATACAACAATATAGACTTTACAGTGATAATTACAGTAACAGATTGTTTTGGCTTTATTGTCCAGATGAAGTTAGTTTTGTGCCTTGGATTGTTTTTCCTCATGAGTGGAACGATCCCGACACACAGAGATCCTGAAGTTACACTACAGCACTTTCTGCATTCCTTGTATTGATAAAAATATTCATATTTTACTTGTGCATTATTATGAGTTTTCTTGCAACATATGTGGCAAAAGTTTTGACGCACAGACAATCTGAATGTGTCGAATCAGTGCTTTCGGCACAATGGAATTGCGGGAAATTCAAGTGCACTAGTGTCGGCATTTTCCATTCATCTGGTTTCCGCGGATCCTAAAGCCGCGTGTGTTGGAGGCGACAGACGCGGGAAAGTTGGCCGCTCGCTCCGTGTGCTTTTTGAAGTGAAAGGTTATTTGCATCCCGCCGTGAGGGAGTGTTTCCACTAATCCTGCCGGCAAAAGAAAAAGAGACGCGCTGTGTCAGGATCTTATCCCGCTCCTGAAAGAAAGAGTCACGGCAAATCCTGCAGGACACGAGTAAACTCACAGAGAGAGACATTCAGAGACCTTCACCTATGCTCTCTCTCTCTCTCTCTCTCTCTCTCTCTCTCTCTCTCTCTCTCTCTCTCTCTCTCTCAGTCTCTCTCTATGTTTCTCTCAGTCTCTCTCTCTCTCAGTCTCTCTCTATGTCTCTCTCTCTCTCAGTCTCTCAATATGTCTCAGTCTCTCTCTCTCCCTCTCTCTCTCCCTCAGTCTCTCTCTATGTCTCTCTTTCAGTCTCTCTCTCTCAGTCTCTCTCTATGTCTCTCTCTCAGTCTCTCTCTCAGTCTCTCTCTATGTCTCTCTCCCTGCCCCCCCTCCCCCCCCCCTCTCTCTCTCCCTCTCTCTCCCTCTCTCTCTCTGACCGCAGGAAAGCAGGTTTTTGGACGGCGTGTGGTTCGGGACAGTGAAGGATTTGTTTGAGCTCAAATCTGCAGTCCTGGCGTTCAGGGGTTTTTAAGCCACTCGAGTGTTTATGTGTCTGTATTTAATTTAGTGCTTCATTTGAATGACAAAAGAATAAAATAAGCGTTTGGCAGTGTTGGCCGGGAACAAATACAGATAAAAAGCGCAGAAAGTTTATTCCCTCACAGAACACACACATTTCTCCGAGCTCAGCACGCTCACTTTTTTTCTGGGTTTGCTAAATTTAGCAAAATCCATCTTGATAAGACAACACTATATATATATGTATATATTTTACAGTGTTAAAGCTTTTATATTGTTGATTAATGATTAATGTTTGTCATTTTCCTCAGAATAATGCAGTGGACTACATGATATAAACATGCGTCCGGTTGCAGAGTGTGTTCACATCACAAGATCTTTTGTTCTGTGTGTAACGTCTGCCACGGCCAAACTGGCACAGATGCCACACAACATCTCCTGTGCCTGGCAACACACACACACACACACACACACACACACACACACACACACACACACACACACACACACCCCTCCGTACACTAAATCCTCACCCAACACACAACAACTCACTGTTGTGTGTGTGTGTGTGTGTGTGTGTGTGTGTGTGTGTGTGTGTGTGTGTGTGTGTGCGCGCTTTAGTAATTGTGTATTTGTTTTGCGCTGAAAAACACGAACGCTCAAACAACGCATCGAGCAGCCGTTTGCATACAGTATTCTGGGTTTAAGAATTGTTGAATTTCTTACATTAGAAATAAAAGTTTAAATATTATAAATTAATAAAATGATAAATATTATCAATTAAAAAGTATGTTAAAATACATTACATACATTATTAGCGAATTATAATACATTTTAAATATTTAAAACAAATAGTATGTAATATTATAAATAAAAAATAATATTATATATATATTACATACATCAATATAAAAAATAGTATTTAATGTCTTCGTATAATGAACACAAATCAATTATACTGTTCAGTATTTTATCATTAATTTAATAATACTTTGTAGTTATTTCTATATTGCAGATATAATTCCTTATTTGTAATTATGAAGTAATTATATAATATTACTTCATCGAAAAAATCACGCCTTGTGTATTTTTAATAGTGCGTAATAGTTTAATAGTGTATTTTTTAATGCTTATTTTTATTCTGATTTGAGGAGTGTGATTCTGTGTGAAGGATTTGTGTGTGTGTGTGAATCAGTTGTGAGAGAGAAGCTGTTTCTCTGGTGTGTATCGCAGAGATGCGGCCGTGGCTCCGCATGAGGATCATTATAAACTCTGGCATCAGAGACTCAGAGAACGTCAGGCTTTGTGCCGATCACAGCTGACAGAAATATTACTGTCATTCATCAGTCGTTCACACGAATCCTGACAGACTGAAGCTCACATTCCTGATCCTGATCGTGTTTTGCTCTGGAATCTAGATTGTGTGTGTTAGTGGGGGAAATAATACTGATCTTTTATTGGTCAGATTTGAGTTCTCTGTTATGTTTTATATTTTGATATGTCAGATTTATCTCTTTTAATTCTCTAATCATTTGATGGCAAATCTGAGATCAGTTTGATACATTATTGATGGTGGATAGATAGATAGATTGGTGGATGTAATTTCTTGTATATTTTTGAGTTGATGAAGCTGATCTGAATGTGTGTGTTCTGCTCCTCTAGATGTGTGTGTTCTGCTCCTCTAGATGTGTGTGTTCTGCTCCTCTAGATGTGTGTGTTCTGCTCCTCTGGATGTGTGTGTTCTGCTCCTCTGGATGTGTGTGTTCTGCTCCTCTGAGTGTGTGTGTTCTGCTCCTCTAGATGTGTGTGTTCTGCTCCTCTAGATGTGTGTGTTCTGCTCCTCTGAGTGTGTGTGTTCTGCTCCTCTAGATGTGTGTATTCTGCTCCTCTAGATGTGTGTGTTCTGCTCCTCTGGATGTGTGTGTGTGTTCTGCTCCTCTATATGTGTGTGTTCTGTTCCTCTGGATGTGTGTGTTCTGCTCCTCTAGATGTGTGTGCTCTGCTCCTCTGAGTGTGTGTGTTCTGCTCCTCTAGATGTGTGTGTTCTGCTCCTCTAGATGTGTGTGTTCTGCTCCTCTGGATGTGTGTGTTCTGCTCCTCTGGGTGTGTGTGTTCTGCTCCTCTGAGTGTGTGTGTTCTGCTCCTCTGGATGTGTGTGTTCTGCTCCTCTAGATGTATGTGTTCTGCTCCTCTAGATGTGTGTGTTCTGCTCCTCTAGATGTGTGTGTTCTGCTCCTCTAGATGTGTGTGTTCTGCTCCTCTAGATGTGTGTGTTCTGCTCCTCTGGATGTGTGTGTTCTGCTCCTCTAGATGTGTGTGTTCTGCTCCTCTAGATGTGTGTGTTCTGCTCCTCTGGATGTGTGTGTTCTGCTCCTCTGAGTGTGTGTGTTCTGCTCCTCTAGATGTGTGTGTTCTGCTCCTCTGGATGTGTATGTTCTGCTCCTCTAGATGTGTGTGTTCTGCTCCTCTGGATGTGTGTGTGTGTTCTGCTCCTCTAGATGTGTGTGTTCTGCTCCTCTAGATGTGTGTGTTCTGCTCCTCTGGATGTGTATGTTCTGCTCCTCTAGATGTGTGTGTTCTGCTCCTCTAGATGTGTGTGTTCTGCTCCTCTAGATGTGTGTGTTCTGCTCCTCTGGATGTGTATGTTCTGCTCCTCTAGATGTGTGTGTTCTGCTCCTCTAGATGTGTGTGTTCTGCTCCTCTGGATGTGTGTGTGTGTGTTCTGCTCCTCTAGATGTGTGTGTTCTGCTCCTCTAGATGTGTGTGTTCTGCTCCTCTAGATGTGTGTGTTCTGCTCCTCTAGATGTGTGTGTTCTGCTCCTCTGGATGTGTGTGTTCTGCTCCTCTGGATGTGTGTGTTCTGCTCCTCTGGATGTGTGTGTTCTGCTCCTCTGAGTGTGTGTGTTCTGCTCCTCTGGATGTGTGTGTTCTGCTCCTCTGGATGTGTGTGTTCTGCTCCTCTAGATGTGTGTGTTCTGCTCCTCTAGATGTGTGTGTTCTGATCCTCTGGATGTGTGTGTTCTGCTCCTCTGGATGTGTGTGTTCTGCTCCTCTGAGTGTGTGTGTTCTGCTCCTCTGGATGTGTGTGTTCTGCTCCTCTGGATGTGTGTGTTCTGCTCCTCTGGATGTGTGTGTTCTGCTCCTCTGGATGTGTGTGTTCTGCTCCTCTAGATGTGTTTGTGTTGCGCTTCTGGATGTGTGTGTTCTGCTCCTCTGAGTGTGTGTGTTCTGCTCCTCTGGATGTGTGTGTTCTGCTCCTCTGGATGTGTGTGTTCTGCTCCTCTAGATGTGTGTGTTCTGCTCCTCTGGATGTGTGTGTTCTGCTCCTCTGAGTGTGTGTGTTCTGCTCCTCTGGATGTGTGTGTTCTGCTCCTCTGGATGTGTGTGTTCTGCTCCTCTAGATGTGTGTGTTCTGCTCCTCTAGATGTGTGTGTTCTGTTCCTCTGGATGTGTGTGTTCTGCTCCTCTAGATGTGTGTGTTCTGCTCCTCTATATGTGTGTGTTCTGCTCCTCTAGATGTGTGTGTTCTGCTCCTCTAGATGTGTGTGTTCTGTTCCTCTGAGTGTGTGTGTTCTGCTCCTCTGGATGTGTGTGTTCTGCTCCTCTAGATGTGTGTGTTCTGCTCCTCTGGATGTGTGTGTTCTGCTCCTCTAGATGTGTGTGTTCTGCTCCTCTGAGTGTGTGTGTTCTGCTCCTCTAGATGTGTGTGTTCTGCTCCTCTGAGTGTGTGTGTTCTGCTCCTCTAGATGTGTGTGTTCTGCTCCTCTATATGTGTGTGTTCTCCTCTAGATGTGTGTGTTCTCCTCTAAATGTGTGTGTTCTGCTCCTCTAGATGTGTGTGTTCTGCTCCTCTAGATGTGTGTGTTCTGCTCCTCTAGATGTGTGTGTTCTGCTCCTCTAGATGTGTGTGTTCTGCTCCTCTATATGTGTGTGTTCTCCTCTAGATGTGTGTGTTCTCCTCTAAATGTGTGTGTTCTACTCCTCTAGATGTGTCTAGATGTGTGTGTTCTCCTCTAGATGTGTGTGTTCTCCTCTGGATGTGTGTGTTCTGCTCCTCTAGATGTGTGTGTTCTGCTCCTCTATATGTGTGTGTTCTCCTCTAGATGTGTGTGTTCTCCTCCTCTAAATGTGTGTGTTCTCCTCTGGATGTGTGTGTTCTGCTCCTCTAGATGTGTGTGTTCTGCTCCTCTATATGTGTGTGTTCTCCTCTAGATGTGTGTGTTCTCCTCTAAATGTGTGTGTTCTACTCCTCTAGATGTGTCTAGATGTGTGTGTTCTCCTCTAGATGTGTGTGTTCTGCTCCTCTAGATGTGTGTGTTCTGCTCCTCTGGATGTGTGTGTTCTGCTCCTCTGGATGTGTGTGTTCTGCTCCTCTAGATGTGTGTGTTCTGCTCCTCTAGATGTGTGTGTTCTGCTCCTCTGGATGTGTGTGTTCTGCTCCTCTGGATGTGTGTGTTCTGCTCCTCTGGATGTGTGTGTTCTGCTCCTCTAGATGTGTGTGTTCTGCTCCTCTGGATGTGTGTGTTCTGCTCCTCTGGATGTGTGTGTTCTGCTCCTCTAGATGTGTGTGTTCTGCTCCTCTAGATGTGTGTGTTCTGCTCCTCTGGATGTGTGTGTTCTGCTCCTCTGGATGTGTGTGTTCTGCTCCTCTAAATGTGTGTGTTCTACTCCTCTAGATGTGTCTAGATGTGTGTGTTCTCCTCTAGATGTGTGTGTTCTCCTCTGGATGTGTGTGTTCTGCTCCTCTAGATGTGTGTGTTCTGCTCCTCTGGATGTGTGTGTTCTGCTCCTCTGGATGTGTGTGTTCTGCTCCTCTGGATGTGTGTGTTCTGCTCCTCTAGATGTGTGTGTTCTGCTCCTCTGGATGTGTGTGTTCTGCTCCTCTGGATGTGTGTGTTCTGCTCCTCTAGATGTGTGTGTTCTGCTCCTCTAGATGTGTGTGTTCTGCTCCTCTGGATGTGTGTGTTCTGCTCCTCTGGATGTGTGTGTTCTGCTCCTCTAAATGTGTGTGTTCTACTCCTCTAGATGTGTCTAGATGTGTGTGTTCTCCTCTAGATGTGTGTGTTCTCCTCTGGATGTGTGTGTTCTGCTCCTCTAGATGTGTGTGTTCTGCTCCTCTATATGTGTGTGTTCTCCTCTAGATGTGTGTGTTCTCCTCCTCTAAATGTGTGTGTTCTCCTCTGGATGTGTGTGTTCTGCTCCTCTAGATGTGTGTGTTCTGCTCCTCTATATGTGTGTGTTCTCCTCTAGATGTGTGTGTTCTCCTCTAAATGTGTGTGTTCTACTCCTCTAGATGTGTCTAGATGTGTGTGTTCTCCTCTAGATGTGTGTGTTCTGCTCCTCTAGATGTGTGTGTTCTGCTCCTCTATATGTGTGTGTTCTCCTCTAGATGTGTGTGTTCTCCTCTAAATGTGTGTGTTCTACTCCTCTAGATATGTCTAGATGTGTGTGTTCTCCTCTAGATGTGTGTGTTCTCCTCTGGATGTGTGTGTTCTGCTCCTCTAGATGTGTGTGTTCTGCTCCTCTATATGTGTGTGTTCTCCTCTAGATGTGTGTGTTCTCCTCCTCTAAATGTGTGTGTTCTCCTCTGGATGTGTGTGTTCTGCTCCTCTAGATGTGTGTGTTCTGCTCCTCTATATGTGTGTGTTCTCCTCTAGATGTGTGTGTTCTCCTCTAAATGTGTGTGTTCTACTCCTCTAGATGTGTCTAGATGTGTGTGTTCTCCTCTAGATGTGTGTGTTCTGCTCCTCTAGATGTGTGTGTTCTGCTCCTCTGGATGTGTGTGTTCTGCTCCTCTGGATGTGTGTGTTCTGCTCCTCTAGATGTGTGTGTTCTGCTCCTCTAGATGTGTGTGTTCTGCTCCTCTGGATGTGTGTGTTCTGCTCCTCTGGATGTGTGTGTTCTGCTCCTCTGGATGTGTGTGTTCTGCTCCTCTAGATGTGTGTGTTCTGCTCCTCTGAGTGTGTGTGTGTTCTGCTCCTTTGGATGTGTGTGTTCTGCTCCTCTGAGTGTGTGTGTTCTGCTCCTCTAGATGTGTGTGTTCTGCTCCTCTAGATGTGTGTGTTCTTCTCTATATGTGTGTGTTCTCCTCTAGATGTGTGTGTTCTCCTCTGGATGTGTGTGTTCTCCTCTGGATGTGTGTGTTCTGCTCCTCTGGATGTGTGTGTTCTGCTCCTCTGGATGTGTGTGTTCTGCTCCTCTAGATGTGTTTGTGTTGCGCTTCTGGATGTGTGTGTTCTGCTCCTCTGAGTGTGTGTGTTCTGCTCCTCTGGATGTGTGTGTTCTGCTCCTCTGGATGTGTGTGTTCTGCTCCTCTGAGTGTGTGTGTTATGCTCCTCTGGATGTGTGTGTTCTGCTCCTCTGGATGTGTGTGTTCTGCTCCTCTAGATGTGTGTGTTCTGCTCCTCTAGATGTGTGTGTTCTGTTCCTCTGGATGTGTGTGTTCTGCTCCTCTAGATGTGTGTGTTCTGCTCCTCTATATGTGTGTGTTCTGCTCCTCTAGATGTGTGTGTTCTGCTCCTCTAGATGTGTGTGTTCTGTTCCTCTGAGTGTGTGTGTTCTGCTCCTCTGGATGTGTGTGTTCTGCTCCTCTAGATGTGTGTGTTCTGCTCCTCTGGATGTGTGTGTTCTGCTCCTCTAGATGTGTGTGTTCTGCTCCTCTGAGTGTGTGTGTTCTGCTCCTCTAGATGTGTGTGTTCTGCTCCTCTGAGTGTGTGTGTTCTGCTCCTCTAGATGTGTGTGTTCTGCTCCTCTATATGTGTGTGTTCTCCTCTAGATGTGTGTGTTCTCCTCTAAATGTGTGTGTTCTACTCCTCTAGATGTGTGTGTTCTGCTCCTCTGGATGTGTGTGTTCTGCTCCTCTGGATGTGTGTGTTCTGCTCCTCTAGATGTGTGTGTTCTGCTCCTCTAGATTTGTGTGTTCTCCTCTAGATGTGTGTGTTCTGCTCCTCTAGATGTGTGTGTTCTGCTCCTCTATATGTGTGTGTTCTCCTCTAGATGTGTGTGTTCTGCTCCTCTAGATGTGTGTGTTCTGCTCCTCTATATGTGTGTGTTCTCCTCTAGATGTGTGTGTTCTCCTCTAAATGTGTGTGTTCTACTCCTCTAGATGTGTCTAGATGTGTGTGTTCTCCTCTAGATGTGTGTGTTCTCCTCTGGATGTGTGTGTTCTGCTCCTCTAGATGTGTGTGTTCTGCTCCTCTATATGTGTGTGTTCTCCTCTATATGTGTGTGTTCTCCTCCTCTAAATGTGTGTGTTCTCCTCTGGATGTGTGTGTTCTGCTCCTCTAGATGTGTGTGTTCTGCTCCTCTATATGTGTGTGTTCTCCTCTAGATGTGTGTGTTCTCCTCTAAATGTGTGTGTTCTACTCCTCTAGATGTGTCTAGATGTGTGTGTTCTCCTCTAGATGTGTGTGTTCTGCTCCTCTAGATGTGTGTGTTCTGCTCCTCTGGATGTGTGTGTTCTGCTCCTCTGGATGTGTGTGTTCTGCTCCTCTAGATGTGTGTGTTCTGCTCCTCTAGATGTGTGTGTTCTGCTCCTCTGGATGTGTGTGTTCTGCTCCTCTGGATGTGTGTGTTCTGCTCCTCTGGATGTGTGTGTTCTGCTCCTCTAGATGTGTGTGTTCTGCTCCTCTGAGTGTGTGTGTGTTCTGCTCCTTTGGATGTGTGTGTTCTGCTCCTCTGAGTGTGTGTGTTCTGCTCCTCTAGATGTGTGTGTTCTGCTCCTCTAGATGTGTGTGTTCTGCTCTATATGTGTGTGTTCTCCTCTAGATGTGTGTGTTCTCCTCTGGATGTGTGTGTTCTCCTCTAGATGTGTGTGTTCTCCTCTAAATGTGTATGTTCTGCTCCTCTAGATGTGTCTAGATGTGTGTGTTCTCCTCTAGATGTGTGTGTTCTCCTCTAGATGTGTGTGTTCTGCTCCTCTAGATGTGTGTGTTCTGCTCCTCTGGATGTGTGTGTTCTGCTCCTCTAGATGTGTGTGTTCTGCTCCTCTGAGTGTGTGTGTTCTGCTCCTCTGGATGTGTGTGTGTTCTGCTCCTCTAGATGTGTGTGTTCTGCTCCTCTGAGTGTGTGTGTTCTGCTCCTCTAGATGTGTGTGTTCTGCTCCTCTATATGTGTGTGTTCTCCTCTAGATGTGTGTGTTCTGCTCCTCTAGATGTGTGTGTTCTGCTTCTCTGGATGTGTGTGTTCTGCTCCTCTGGATGTGTGTGTTCTGCTCCTCTGGATGTGTGTGTTCTGCTCCTCTGGATGTGTGTGTTCTGCTCCTCTAGATGTGTGTGTTCTGCTCCTCTGAGTGTGTGTGTTCTGCTCCTCTGGATGTGTGTGTTCTGCTCCTCTAGATGTGTGTGTTCTGCTCCTCTAGATGTGTGTGTTCTCCTCTGGATGTGTGTGTTCTCCTCTAGATGTGTATGTTCTGCTCCTCTGGATGTGTCTAGATGTGTGTGTTCTCCTCTAGATGTGTGTGTTCTGCTCCTCTAGATGTGTGCGTTCTCCTCTAGATGTGTGTGTTCTCCTCTGGATGTGTGTTCTCTCCTCTAGATGTGTGTGTTCTGCTCCTCTAGATGTGTGTGTTCTGTCCCTCTAGATGTGTGTGTTCTCCTCTGGATGTGTGTGTTCTCCTCTGGATGTGTGTGTTCTCCTCTAGATGTGTGTGTTCTCCTCTGGATGTGTGTGTTCTCCTCTAGATGTGTGTGTTCTCCTCTGGATGTGTGTGTTCTGCTCCTCATTCTCGTCCTCTGTCCTGTAGAGTGTGTAAATATTATATTTGCTTTCATTACTTTTAAATCTACATCATTTTCAGCGGCTCTGCTCGGTTCGCTGCTGTTAATCGTGATCATGTGATCGTTCTGAGCGCGTGCAGACAGTGTCAGCTTTGAGCCAAGATGGCGGCTCCCGTCTGCCGTCGCATTAACCCACAAGAGAAGGGTCGCAACCTTTGACCTCCTCCCACGCTGGGGTCAAATGAGGGCGTTTCGGGACGTCAAGACGTGTGATCAAGTGTTTCGACCTTGAATCCCTGTTAAACATCTCGTTTTCAGAGAATCCGCCGGAATGTGTGTGTGTGTGTGTGTGTCGTGTAACAGTCCAACAGGAAGTAGATGTTTTCTGCGTCTCTCATTATCTTTCTCCAGCTGTTCAGCGGCTGTTTTTACCCACAAGCCCCTGGTGCAAAGCCGAGGTGTGAGGCTCATTATATCCAGTGTCCTTGATTTCTGTAATATTTCCCATCCTCTGTAGTTACATCACTCTTGAGGTGTTTCATTTTGTGTGTGGTCTGAGGTTCATAAATCATAAATCACACATCTGCAGCATCAGGGCTGATAGATCAGATTCTGGGACATGCTTGCGAGTTTTGATTAATTTCACTGTAAAATTCAAGTTAATTTTGTTTTCATTTTTAATTTGTGAGATTGCAAGTATTATAGTTAACTAAAATGAAAACCATAAAAAAATTAAATATAAAAAATAGATGCCAAGGAAACAAAACTAAGACAGAAATGTATATGTAGACACATTTAATAAATCATAAAAACACAGAACAACATTACTAGAACTTTAACAAAAAATTAATTAAAAAAAATTATAATTTTAAATGTAATAATTTATTGTGTAAAATATAGCATTGTTTTTATTCACATCCTTTCTGGAATTTGATTGGATGGCATAATGTTAAGCTGTCAAATTATTGGTTAATATTATATTTCTATATTATGATATAAGGTAAAGATTATATTATTCATTCTCAGTAAGACCAAAAAATATTTATTAAGTAAGTAAATTGTGATGCTCTTTGCTGTAATATCTCAAGCTTTCTCAATTCTTATTATTGGTATTATTATTTTTTATTTTCATGATGTTAGCATTTTGGAACAGAATAAAATAAATACTTTATATTATATTATATTATATTATATTATATTATATTATATTATATTATATTATATTATATTATATTATATTATATAAAATCTTTAAATACCTGCTAATTATTTTACATTTTAATTTTAATATCGCCTTGAAATAGTGTAGCATCATGTTCTGTGTCCGCAACCATTGATGAATGTCAGTGTGTTTTGCAGTGTTTCTGTTTATAGTCTATTGCTCTGTGTAGCTCCGCCCACAGTGGAATCTCATTGGTCCACACAAATGTATATTAATCATAGAATGTGTTCTGATTGGCTGTGATTCTGTCACAGATGAAGTTAGAAGTTTCAGAATCTGTCATATTAATTCATATTTTGATGGCGGTGCTTTTACGGATATTACACGTTGTGTGTCTTTTGTGTGTTGTTGGTTTCTCAGGCTTGAACATCTGAGTGAATAGCAGAAGTGGAGCGTGTTGTACATCAGACACTATCAATTAAACAAACGAATGAACAGATGAGCGAAAGACAGACTGATCTGAGGGGAAATTTCACATTTAGAGCCACAATCGTGATTGATTAGATTCAAAATGTGCCACAGTTTTCAGGCCTTTATACTCGCACAAAAACCTTTCATTTTTAGTGTAAAATTATTATTTTTTGTAATTTTGTGCCTTTTTAATATGTGAGATTGAGGGTTATTATAATCAATATAAAAACAAACCCCAAAAAAGCATTTTTATTACTTCAAATAAAATAAATTTAATAAAATGTAATAATAACAATTTACTAAGTAAACATTTTATTTTTAGGTAATAAAAAGGGTTTAAAAAGTAACCATATTTTTCTATGGTTTTAGTTTTTGTTGACTATAATAACCCTGAATCTCACAAATGAAAAAGACACAAAATTACTAAAAACATGAACTAGAGTTTTACACTGAAAATGAGTTGTTCTTGTTGAAGGCCTGACAACTAAAATAATGCAAATAAATGTTAATGTAAATGAAATAAACTATTTAAACTGTTTTTATTTTAGCTAGATGCCAAGAAATGTTTCTCATTTTCATTTAGTTTCACTTGATGCAGTAAAATAACT
>CM040829.1:5807503-5862503 GCA_022828995.1 Vimba vimba
TGTATGAACTAACAGTGAACAATACTTGTGAATGTTAATTTCAATGTTTACTAATACACAGATCAAGTGAGGTTAAATGGAGAAAAATAAGAGGGATTATTGACGTTATTTCTTGCATTTTGATTATGAAGATAAATGATAAATAACATCACTGATGAATCATTCATAATAACACAATGAACATGAGTTAAGAAAGTACATAGTATGAGATAAACATTTTATTTATTTACATATTATTTACTTATATTAAACCTATGTATTTGTTATTTCTTAATATTTATTATATCCAAATTAAATGAATAAACAAATATGCAATATATAAATTACATAAACAAATGATAAATAACATCAGTGACGAATCATTCATTGTAAGACGAGGAACATGAATTAAGAAAGTACACAGTATGAGATAATTCTATTTATTTATGATTTACTTAAATGTATGTATTTGTTATTTCTCAGATCCGAATTAATTAAATGTACAATAAATAAATTACAGCAATTTTAATAAATACTTTTTTTTTCATAAATAATTGTATTTATGATTTACTTATGTTAAACATTTATTAGTTGTTTCTTAATATTTATTTATTTTTAACCCAAATTACAATCATTTAAATAAATAAACAAATGAGATAACAAATAAACACTGATGAATCATTCACAATAAAACACATGAACACAATAAGGATCATGAATTAAGAAAGTAAATAATATGTGATATTTAATAAATAAATAAGTTTATTATTTAGCATTTGCTTAAATTAAACATATGAATTTGTTATATTTATATACATTTATTTAAGCCAAATGAAATAAATAAATAAATTACAATAACTGAAATAAGTAAAGGCATGATGAATAAGATCCGCGATGACCGTTCACAGTGAGACGAGGAACACGTGAGGAAAGTGGAGAATCATTTCAGACTCTTTAGGCAAAACTAAGTTGCGTCTTCAATGACTCGTAACTGAGCTCTTGATGAGGCCTGGACGAGCAGTAAAGCGCCGTCGCGTTTGAGAGTGAGAGATGATTTACATTCAGTGTGTGTCGTGAGCGTGTGTGTGTGTGTGTGTGATTACCCTAATCAGAGCCGCTGCCAAAGCTTCTGAACCCCAGCGCACCAGCGCCTCTCCACCTGGCTGAGGTCCGTGCCAGACCGCGCACGTGTGTGTGTGTGTGTGTGTCGGCCCCCTGTTGAGACCCTCCATCTGCCCCCCCCAGACTGAGCCGCCATCCTCGACGGACTGGAACGCTTGACGAAGGGGGTTCTGGGAAAGAATAGGGCCACGGAGAGCGAGATGCGTTTCTCCGCAGGCCATGAATGTCCAGAACAAAAGTTTCGGGAAGTTTGGGAATGTGGCACACTTTCCTGACACTCCTCTTGCTTTGCTATTGCTGTTTTTTTTTGTTGTTGTTTTTTTTTTCATTCTATATTTGAGTCTCTTAGCTTTGCTGCTCTTATTTGTGTTTCATGTGTTGTTATGCAAGTCTTTATTTTAATCTGGTTGTCTCACTCTCACACACACACACACACACACTCACTCACGCACTCACTGGCGCAAACGCACACACACTCACTGTCGCTCACTCATTCACTCACTCACGCACGTATACACACACTCACTCTCGCTCACTTACTTGCGCACACACACACACACACTCACTCACTCGCACACACACACACTCACTCTCGCTCACTCATTCACTCACTCGCACACACACACTCACTCTTGATCACTCGCACTCACTCATTCACTCGCTCGCGCACACACACACTCACTTTCGATCACTTGCACTCACTCACTCACTCGCCCACACACGCACACACACACACTCACTCTCGCTCATTCACTCACTCACTCACTCACTCGCGCGCACATACACACACTCACTCTCGATCACTCGCAATCACTCACTCACTCACTCACTCACTCACTCGCGCACACACACTCACTCACTCACGCACACACACACACTCACTCTCGCTCACTCACTTGCGCACTCACACACTCTCGCTCACTCATTCACTCACTCGTGCACACACACACACACACACACACTCTCGCTCACTCACTTGCGCACTCACACACTCTCGCTCACTCATTCACTCACTCGTGCACACAGACACACACACACACACGCACACACACACACACTTACTCACTCACTCTTGGCGGAACCCGTCGTGGAGGACCAGAAAAAAATGAAACATGCTAGTCTTATTATGGTGATGTCGTGAAGCATCGCAGACGCGCCGTCGGTTGTCGCCCACTATGACACTATACGAGATGAAGCTATCGAATCTCTCGTCCCGACGCCCGTTGTCGTTTACAAATCCCCACAACACCCTACGTCACACGGATCAGGCTAAAATCGTGTAATCTGACCCAGGCATGAAGCACTTTGGTCAGCCTAGAGGCTGTTGTACATGTGCTATACACATAAAACGAACTTGAACTTTTGATTTGAATTGGTGTTGTTGGGTTATCAGCGTTGTGTTCACACTTGTAGTTCGGTTCTCTTGATCTGGAACAAAAAAGAAAATGATACATTTAGTCCTGGTTCACTTAGCATTCACACTGTCATTTTTAACACCCAACCTGAAGATAAAAATCTAAAAATGGTATATTTGGTGACAGACCTTAGAGCTTATTAAATGTGTGATCTGCGGTTCTGACTTCTGTACCAGACTATAATGGGCAACACAGCTCTGATCATTTCTGTACTTTAAGAGTCGCATATTGTGAAATCTTTAGGCAAGGCCAGGCACGTTTATTTATACAGCACATGTCATACACTATGGCAATTCAAAGTGCTTTGCATAGAAAATAAGCACAAAATAAAGGCAAGGGAAATTAAAAGTTATAAAAGGAATTAAAAGAGATAAATGATACAGTTATAAAGTGAATTAGAGTAAAATGTTATTTAAAATGCTTCATGGTGTTGTAGTTCAAGAATAAAAGAATAGATAATGATAAAATGATAAGATGTAGATAAGGATAAGGATAAGAGAATAATGAAGATTAGGCCTCATACACTGCAGAAGTGTGAAAGGTTTGTCGAGTGAGAACAGCAGAAACATTAGCTTTTATCAGCCTTCTCTAATAACTCACATGACACGCACTTACAAAATGTTTCATAATCACAGTTTTAGAGATGACACCCTCAGATTTGAAATGAAGCACACTTGTGGCTCATTGTGTTTCTAAATTGCCACACTAAAGCCATATCTGTATACATTTAAAATATATTTTGTTAGTTTTTGTTTTTATGTTTGAGATGATATACTTGGATATTAATAACAGTCTGAGTAATTCTGAGTCTTGAACTGTAAACTCTCAAGTGTTGGCTTTCTATATACAGTCCAGTATATCAAAAAAAAAAAATCAAAATCAAGTATATTTGTATAGCGCTTTTCACAATACAGATTGTATCAAAGCAGCTTCACAGTATAATAAAATAATACAACAAAGTTTGTTTCTAGTGGAATTTATTGATTGATAGAATAAAATTAAATATCCCCAAAATATCCCCAAAGTATATGTTTGTTGTGTGTCTATTCAGAATGACTTATGAGCTTTTGGTTACTCTTTATTTTAAGGTGTCATTGTTACAGTGTAATTATATATTTAAGTACTAAGAAATAATAAGCAACTACATGTACTTACTATAGGATTAGGGTTAGTTGCATGTAATTATGCATCATTTACTGTTATTACTATGGTAAGTACATGTAACATATGTAACAAGGACACTGTAAAATAAAGCGTTACCGAGCTTTTTATTTTGGTAGTTTATGTCTCACTTGCCTAAATGGGGGTTAAAGATATTCCAGACTCTCTTACGTGATTCGCTGTGTTTCACTGAAGTGGGCGGAGCTCTATTAGTGTAGTTTGCTTGTCATGATTCTCTGATTGGTGGAGATTTCTCTGCAGAATCATGGGTAATGTAGTTAATCACCAGGATTGATGCTGCTAAATATGATTATTTTCAAAAATATGTTGTAATAATGCAGACTGGTGGCTTCATCAGAAACATGTACTGTCAATTAACAACCTTGTATCTCACAGTTAGGCTGTCTTTAACGATTTATGAGTTATTGTTAAATGGAGTGGGGCAGATACCAGCCAATCAGATGCAAGATCTTTCCAGATCTTGGCATTTTTGTGGTCAGGTGGTCTCAGATGGATGATGTCAGTTCATGTGTGTTCATGTGAGTCAGATTCACCGGTGCAAGAGATCAGTTTTTGATAATGAGGATGACATCATCATGATGCAGGCGGCTGATTGGTCAGTGTCAGATCTCACAGACGCAGGTTTCCCAGACTCCTCGGCAGCTGTAGCCGCTTCCTCCAGCTGTTACAGACACACACACACACACACACACACACACACACACACACACACACACACACACATAAAGCCACCGCAGGTCCATAATTACTGCCACCAGGGGAGGCAGAGGAGCCATTAGAGACCCTGGGAAAGAGAAAACACACACACGCACTCACACAGTTTATAATGTTCACTCTTTTACTGAACATGAGAAACACACTGTCTCTATTTAGCCTTAATTCATTTTTACAGGACTCATTGTTTCAAAGCAGCTTTACCGAAAACCATGGTGTTAATGTTTATAATGTCTTATTCCTTTCATTTAGCAGATTAGAGCTGGGCGATAATATAGTCACATTTTGCAACAAAATAAACAATCAAACATGATATTTGTTATATTGAATATGTATTGCTTTACTTGAGTGTTCTGTATGTATGCAGATAAAGTTGGACATGCTTGTATATGCAACTTCATATTAAGAACTGGGTGGTAATATAGTTACATTTTGTGACAAAAGTGAGTGTGTGTGTGTGTGTGTGTGTGTGTGTGTACTTTTACAACTATCTTGATATCGCACACCCCTATGTACAACTATGTTTGAGGACCGGTTTGAGTTTTAGACAGTCTGAGTGAGGACAGAGAGAGTAAAGTGAGGACATTTTGGCCAGTCTTCACTTTCTGAAAGCCTTTAAAGGGTCAAGACTTGGTTTTAGTGACCAGGCTATAATTAGGTTTAGGGCAGGTTTTTTAGCCTTCGGGTTAGGCAGTTAGCTGTGATGGGCAGGGTTAGGGTTAGTGTTCGGGTTAGGCAGTTAGCTGTGATGGGCAGGTTTAGGGTAAGTGTTCGGGTTAGGCAGTTAGTTGTGATGGGCAGGTTCGGGTTAGGCAGTCAGTTGTGATGGGCAGGTTTAGGATAAGTGTTCGGGTTTGGCAGTTAACTGTGATGGGCAGGTTTAGGGTAAGTGTTCGGGTTAGGCAGTTAGCTGTGATAGGCAGGTTTAGGATAAGTGTTTGGGTTTGGCAGTTAGCTGTGATGGGCAGGTTTAGGGTAAGTGTTCGGGTTAGGCCGTTAGTTGTGATGGGCAGGTTTAGGATAAGTGTTCGGGTTTGGCAGTTAACTGTGATGGGCAGGTTTAGGGTAAGTGTTCGAGTTAGGCAGTTAGTTGTGATGGGCAGGTTTAGGGTAAGTGTTCGGGTTAGGCAGTTAGCTGTGATGGGCAGGTTTAGGGTAAGTGTTCGGGTTAGGCAGTTAGCTGTGATGGGCAGGTTTAGGATAAGTGTTCGGGTTTGGCAGTTAACTGTGATGGGCAGGTTTAGGATAAGTGTTCGAGTTAGGCAGTTAGTTGTGATGGGCAGGTTTAGGGTAAGTGTTCGGGTTATGCAGTTAGCTGTGATGGGCAGGTTTAGGGTAAGTGTTCAGGTTAGGCAGTTAGTTGTGATGGGCAGGTTTAGGGTAAGTGTTCAGGTTAGGCAGTTAGTTGTGATGGGCAGGTTTAGGGTAAGTGTTCGGGTTATGCAGTTAGCTGTGATGGGCAGGTTTAGGGTAAGTGTTTGGGTTATGCAGTTAGCTGTGATGGGCAGGTTTAGGATAAGTGTTCGGGTTAGGCAGTTAGTTGTGATGGGCAGGTTTAGGGTAAGTGTTCGGGTTAGGCAGTTAGTTGTGATGGGCAGGTTTAGGATAAGTGTTCGGGTTTGGCAGTTAACTGTGATGGGCAGGTTTAGGGTTAGTGTTTGGGTTATGCAGTTAGCTGTGATGGGCAGGTTTAGGATAAGTGTTCGGGTTAGGCAGTTAGTTGTGATGGGCAGGTTTAGGATAAGTGTTCGGGTTAGGCAGTTAGTTGTGATGGGCAGGTTTAGGATAAGTGTTCGGGTTATGCAGTTAGCTGTGATGGGCAGGTTTAGGGTAAGTGTTTGGGTTATGCAGTTAGCTGTGATGGGCAGGTTTAGGATAAGTGTTCGGGTTAGGCAGTTAGTTGTGATGGGCAGGTTTAGGATAAGTGTTCGGGTTTGGCAGTTAACTGTGATGGGCAGGTTTAGGGTAAGTGTTTGAGTTAGGCAGTTAGCTGTGATGGGCAGGTTTAGGGTAAGTGTTCGGGTTATGCAGTTAGCTGTGATGGGCAGGTTTAGGGTAAGTGTTCGGGTTAGGCAGTTAGCTGTGATGGGCAGGTTTAGGGTAAGTGCTCGGGTTATGCAGTTAGCTGTGATGGGCAGGTTTAGGGTTAGTGTTCGGGTTAGGCAGTTAGCTGTGATGGGCAGGTTTAGGGTAAGTGTTCGGGTTATGCAGTTAGCTGTGATGGGCAGGTTTATGGTTAGTGTTCGGGTTAGGCAGTTAGCTGTGATGGGCAGGTTTAGGGTTAGTGTTCGGGTTATGCAGTTAGCTGTGATGGGCAGGGTTAAGGTAAGTGTTCGGGTTAGGCAGTTAGTTGTGATGGGCAGGTTTAGGGTTAGTGTTCGGGTTATGCAGTTAGCTGTGATGGGCAGGGTTAAGGTAAGTGTTCGGGTTATGCAGTTAGCTGTGATGGGCAGGTTTAGGGTTAGTGTTCGGGTTATGCAGTTAGCTGTGATGGGCAGGGTTAAGGTAAGTGTTCGGGTTAGGCAGTTAGCTGTGATGGGCAGGTTTAGGGTTAGTGTTCGGGTTATGCAGTTAGCTGTGATGGGCAGGTTTAGGGTTAGTGTTCGGGTTATGCAGTTAGCTGTGATGGGCAGGGTTAAGGTAAGTGTTCGGGTTAGGCAGTTAGTTGTGATGGGCAGGTTTAGGGTTAGTGTTCGGGTTATGCAGTTAGCTGTGATGGGCAGGGTTAAGGTAAGTGTTCGGGTTAGGCAGTTAGCTGTGATGGGCAGGTTTAGGGTTAGTGTTCGGGTTATGCAGTTAGCTGTGATGGGCAGGTTTAGGGTAAGTGTTTGGGTTATGCAGTTAGCTGTGATGGGCAGGTTTAGGGTTAGTGTTCGGGTTATGCAGTTAGCTGTGATGGGCAGGTTTAGGGTTAGTGTTCGTGTTCGGGTTATGCAGTTAGTTGTGATGGGCAGGTTTAGGGTTAGTGTTCGGGTTAGGCAGTTAGCTGTGATGGGTAGGTTTTGGTTAAGAAGCTAGAGGTATCATTGTGTATTGTCACAATACATTGTGAATTTCCTCACAAAGATACAGTAAATGCACAAGATAGTGAGTGAGTGAGTGAGTGAGTGAGAGATGTACAAGAATGTGAGTGAGAGAGTGAGTGAGAGAGAGTGTGTGTGTGTGAGTGAGTAAGTGAGTGAGAGATGTACAAGAATGTGAGTGAGTGAGTGAGTGATGTACAAGAATGTGAGTGAGAGAGTGAGTGAGAGAGAGAGAGAGAGAGAGAGAGAGAGAGAGATGTACAAGAATGTGTGAGAGAGAGTGAGAGATGTACAAGAATGTAATTGAGTGAGTGAGAGAGTGACAGACGCATCTTCATCATCATCATCATCAGTGAGACGCCTGTCTGTCTCTCAATGTCTCTCTGACATCTTTCACCTCTTCCTCTATCTATCTATCTATCTATCTATCTATCTATCTATCTATCTATCTATCTATCTATCTATCTATCTATCTATCTAATATCCACAAAACTCAGTCCATGAATCTGATTTCACATATATCTACATTTGCGATGTTCAGACCGTCACAGGTGTGAAAGCATCAAACTCAGACACTTCACCTGCCAATAAGTGTTGAATTATTCAATCAGTCAATTAATTAAATCAATCTCGCTTCCTTCAGAATAGTTGAGGAAAGCAAGAGTCGTGTGTGTCAGTCAGTTCATCAGCGCTTCTGAAAATGATTTATTATTAATTCATGCCGTAACGATCAGGATACGTTTCTGAACTGGACTATATATTTTATTTTCCAGTGAGATCACTAAAACTAAATTGAAAAGGACATTTTTTGATTAGCTTAAGTCCATCAAACAAGCTGTGATTTCCTTTTATAACTCGTCTAATTAAAGCATTTTTATTTGGTTTAATGTACAGCGTCCAGATCACATCTCAATACGGTGTTTGACCTCTGTGTGCTTAAACACAAGATCCCGTTCCTCGTGAACAAACAGAACAAAAAACAGGTGACACTCAAATGGAGAAGTAAATGTTGTTCTGCGAGATGATCTGTGTTTCTCCTTCTGTCAGGAGTGTTTAACGCTGGTTAAACTGGATGCTCTTTCTGAAGAAGAGGAACAGCTCTCGACCTGTGCGCTCGACTCGAGGCGAACAGCGGCTTTCCCCTCATAAACACATGCAAATGTTGAGTTATCGCAGTTCCCGGCTAAGCCCTGTCGAACGTTCCCATTTGGCACGGATCCCTTTCTGTGTGTGTTTCTCATACGGTACAGATGTGGATGTTAAGACCATCTAAGCGCTCTTTTGCACAAAGTAAGATGGCGAGCTTTAGTGAGACGTTCCTTTGTTCATTGTTCGGATAAAATGTGTTGTGATCTGTGATGTATTTTATTGTCGGGATTCACACGTAATCCCTACCGCCGCTTTGGTTTTTGTGTTTTATTCCGCATATAAATACAATGGAGAACATTGTTTCGCTTTTTAGACTTGACAAAACGCGCCGAAAGCCTCGTACGCCGCACGCGTCCTTATTGTGTGTCAGATGTTGTGGAATCACGCAACAAATCCTTCGCCAAACAAAGAGGAACTAGAAAAACGCAGCTTTGTCTTTGTCTTGGTTTGTATGTTAAAACAAAAGACTCAAGAAGAAGGAGACAAAAGCGAGCGGGCGAGGGAAGAAGCGGCGCTGCTGATGTTGATTATGAGATTTACTGAAGCACTGACAGCAATACTGGAGAATCTCGAGCTCGTCCCTCTCTCCTGTGCGCACACTACTTCTGTTACATACTGAAAACGCTGTCAGCAAGTGTGTGTGTGAGAGAGTGAGTGTGTGTATACATGGATAATCATATCTGCATTAAATGTATATAAATATAATATAAAACATACATTAATATATTTATTTTAATATAAATAATTGTGTATATATTTATTAAATTATATATATAATATTTGCAATACATTTATGTACATTTATTTCTATTAATATAAAAACATTAATACAATTAAATTAAAATAAAATATATATATAAATATATATAATGTGTGTGTATATATATATATATATATATATATATATATATATATATATATATATTTAAATTAAATGTATATAAATAATATACATAAATATATTTATATTAATACAAATAATGTATGTATTATAATTGTATATATAAATAATGAATAATTGTATGTATAAATAATTGTGTGTGTATATATATATATATATATATATATATATATATATATATATATATATATATTATCATTATCATTAAATTTGCATATATATGTAATTTAATATATTCTATTTTATATTAATGAAAATAATTGCATATATGCGAAATTTAATATATAATGTGCATTCAATTTATATAAATAATATATAATAAAAAATATTTAAATAATGTATATATGAAATGTGTTTATATATATATATATGTTAGTAAATATGTTACATATGTTTTTTATTTCACAATTATTTGTTATTTACTTCATAAATGTAAGTTTGTTTAGAAAAATATATATAAGCAACTAATTATTAATATACATAAATGTATAGATAGATAAGTGTTACATTTTTATATTAATATTGTGTTAATTACTTAAATTACAATTAATTTATACATGCAATACATGCAATTCATTATTGATATTAATATAAATAAATGCATAGATTTGCTTGTCTGCTTCTGTGTTGGTTTATTCATCACAGCTAGATGAACTAACATCCACAGATGTCCTCGGTCCTGAAGCAGCGCTGCTGATGTTGAATCTGAGATTTACACACACTAATACCAGAGCCAGCTAAAGACCTGTGCCGCGTCTCTTCAGCGGAAGCTTCTCTCCAACCAGACGCTTTATAACCAAAGCCAGGACTGTAACGGCGGCCGGGGTTCATTTTAACGTGCCAAAATGCCAAACGTATTCAAAGCGACGCAACCCCTGAACGCCACCAAACTCAGGTGTGTGTGTGTGTGTGTGCCAAGTTTTAGGGTTTGGTGATTGTATTGATCAGCGTACGGGACGTCTATCGCGGGTCTCAGTCTAGAATGCAATCAAGCGTTCTGAAAAGAACTTCGGCTCGGCACAATTTTAATGCCATTCTTCGGGGGGGAAAAATGCAGGATGCCAAAATCTCGGCGCTAGCAGGGTCGCGCTGACGGCGACTCGCGTAAAATTAATTTCTGATGTGGCATAAAGAGCTTTGCGATTGTTTTTGTGGTGTTGTGCATGTGTTGTTTGTGCCGCCAGCTCCCCGTGGATCGAGCCGTCTCCTTCTGTACCTCTCACACTGGCCCGGTGCCCATGATGTCATGGAAACTGTGTGTGTAGCGAGTGATTCATGTCCACACACACACACACCCCTTCCCCCTCACGGACCCCCTTTAAATCATCATCTCGAATGGACGTGAAGACACATTTAATCATGTGAGGTTCGAGCAGGTTTAAACATTCCCACTCCCACTCCCAGCACTTTCGCTATCTGATAATAACCGGTGTGTTTGAGACCGAACGAGTGTGTGTAAGTTTTGGCTTTGACACATGAAAAGCTCTTTGAGCGCTTCTTTAAAGATGAACTTGGCATGAGAACACAGTGGCACGTCCAACCCCCAAACCTCGACCTTGACCAATCAGGGCTCTCTCTCTCTCTCTCTCTCTCTCTCTCTCTCTCTCTCTCTCTCTCTCTCTCTCTCTCTCTCTCTCTCTCTCTCGCTCGCTCTCTCTCGCTCTCTCGGTCGCCCGTGTGCCAGATTCACTTTCATAATTCTATCAGAGACGCCGCAGCTCTCCGACTCGACATCCGAAACGCTCTACCTTTTCCTCGTCAAACCTCGCCGAAACTATTTTAAGCCGATGAGCCGCTAAATGTGTTTTGGAAATCCTCGGCTCTTCAACCCACTGGAATCAGACATAAACAACACTCAGAAAATAACCCGGCCTATCGTACGCGTCGTCCTCTTCTGACTGACCTATATATGTACTGTACATGCAAGGAAATAAAACTAAATAATTATAAAAACAACACAACCTGATGCTAATTATATATTGTACTTTATTTATCATTTGACCCAGAGAAAGAAAGACACATGACTGGACACAGGGACATTTCCTTTATAGTTCAAACGGTTTAGTTAAATGTGCGGATTACATATTTTGAACCATTTCGAAATTTGATTAAGCTATAAATTTTAGTTAAGCTATATATACTGTATACCATAACACACACACACACACACACATATATATACAAAATGATTATTATTGTACATTATATCATTGTGTAATTTATATTTATTTATATATATATATATATATATATATATATATATATATATATATATATATATATATATATATATATAAACTTATTTGATTAATTCTATTTTCTAGTTTTACTCTATATATTTTTGTATAATATGGTATATTATCTATGTGTATGAACATGTCTGTGAATACATATTGTGAATATGCCTGATATATAGCGAGAGAGAGAGATATATTAATTCTATTTTCTAATTCTAAATCTAATTCTATTAGATATATACACACTTTTTTATATATACTGTATATTTATTTATTATTATTGTGTGTGTGTGTGTGTGTGTGTATATATACTTCACTTATTTGATTAATTCCATTTTTAATTTAATTTTATATAATATTGTATATTACCTATGTGAATGAGTGTGTGTATGCGTGTATATATATATATTAATTCTATTAGAATAAATCTATTTTCTAATTGTAAATCTATATATATATATACAAACACAAACACACATTTATATTATTTACAAAAACTCTTTGTTTTGTGCGAAATAGAAATATCCTCTTGTCCATGCCGATCTCGTTGTGTTTTATTTGTTCATTATCTCCACTGTAAGGTGTTGTTTAAGACACAGATATTGATTTAATATCTGACATCTCTCATAGGCGTATAACTGAGACTCCAGGAATATTTAGATTAGCTGTCAGACATTATTAGTTAGTGGAAACCCAGCCGAGACCGTCAGCGCTTAGAAAAGCAACACGAATCTGTCTTTCTCTCCGCAGTAAATGTGTGTGTTTCTGCACCTGCTCTCAGCGGCACACACACACTGTACGCAGCTTTATGACGATTATAAGAGAAGATCTCACTTCATGTGCATCTCAAACTACTTCTAGGATTGATTAGTTATTTTCTCCTCTTTTAGGATGTTCTGCTATTAGTAATTGTATTACATAATATCAGAATCATTTATGTATACACACACACACACATACACACACATAAAATCATCTACAGAAGCAAAGCTTATATACAGAATTATTTTATTAATTCATTTAATTTTTATGGTGTTGTTTTGCACTTTGAGACTAATTATTTGTCCTTGATTCTGGCCTAAACAGAAGCATTAATATGCATGCGTATGATTTGTGCACGTCAGATGTGTGTGTTGTGTTGTCAGCGCTGTCAGTCAGGATCTTGCAGTGTTTCTGAGTGCAGTAAAGTCACCCGTGGCTCGGGTTTGTGTGTGTATGTGCTGTGATGAAGGGCGAGAGAAACGTGAGCATCAAACAGGATTAATCCCGAGGAAGAGCCCTGCCATGCTGGAGCAAATCCATATTTGTTTCCCGCGTCGGGACGGGGAGAGCAAAACATTGTGTAGCTTAATTTCCTCCTAGAAATTGCCTGTCAAGAGACATCATTTCCAAATTATTGTTCATTATGAGCGACCCTCAGCATCCGCCGTCTCTTCCTGCGGTTTTCCCAACTACAGATCCGGATCCAGTCTCTTTTCCCCAGGACAACCTCAATGAGTGGCTTCAACACAGTTTCAGTTTCTTCAGCTCGTGTGTGTGTGTGTGTGTGTGTGTGTGTGTGATGTGATATCGTCTCTGTACAATAACCACTCGTTTCCCTTTAGATGCGGACACGGAAGTTACAAATAATGTTTCAAATAAATGCGGTTCTTTTAAACTTTTTTGTTCATTGAAGAATCCTGAAAAATAAAATGTATTACGATTTCCACAAAAATATAAAACTGTTTTCAACATTGATAATAATCAGAAATGAGCATTAAATCATCATATCAGAGTGATTTGTGAAGGATCATGTGACACTGAAGACTGGAGTAATGATGCTGAAAATTCAGCTTTGATCACAGGAATAAATTACACTTTACTATATATTCACATAGAAAACAGATGATTTACATTAAAATAATATTTCACAATTTTTGGTCATATAAACTTCTTTCAAAAATCGAATGAACTCCAAATGTTTGAACGGTAGTATAGATCTTGACCTTTGACCTTTCGAGTCATTTTAGTTTTTATTTATGACTACATAAATTTAAAACATGTAGTTTAGGTTGCGTCTGTACAAATGTGTATTTCTAGTAAAATATAAAATATTGTAAAACGAAATTTTTTTTTTTTTTATATTCAGCATATTTTTTCCTTCAACACACCATATTTATCATTTATACATATTTCTCAGTGTTTCAATCAGAGTGTTTTTTTAGTTTGTCAGAATTATAAATTGACTAAACTGATAATCACACATCAGATGAACAACAATATCTCCCCACAAAAGCAGTTTTTCAGGCTGTAAGCTGACAGAATGTGTTTTCATTGAAGCTCTGAGGTTGTAGTGTGTGTGCGTGTGTGTGTGAAGTGATGGAGCATCTGTGTGACGTTCCCGTCCTGTCGATCGCATGTCGCTTTTTTGATGAACTGTTTCAGAAGGTTAAGCACATTTTTTATCCTGTCTCTCTCTCTCTCTTTGTCTCTCTTTCTCTCAACCCTGCCCCCCTAAACACCCTGGCACGGATGAATCTGGCATGTGTGTGTGTGTGTGTGTGTGTGTGTGTGTGTGTGTGTGTGTGTGTGTGTGTGTTGGAGAGACTGCTGATAACGGCCTGTTTCTGTGTTAATTCTACCTGCTTGATCTCGCTCTGGTCTCGATCGCTCCGCTTTGTGTCGTAATAATCACTTCTGAATGCAAATCAATGTTGTTGTTTTCTGCTGAATATGTGCCAGTGGTCGTGTGTTTTCTGGCTCGGACGTGATAGATTGAACGTAATCTTCATTTTGTCAACGCGATTTATTAGCGCAATGAAACCCAAAGCAGCAAAATAGCTTGTTTGCGCTTCTCAGCAGTTTTTCCCGAGGAAAACGTATGACGTCTGTGTTTCGCTCACGGCGGCGATGATTCGCAGCTGGTCCAGCGCAATATAATCCATAATCTGCAGTGTCGATGAGTCAGAGCGGGTTTGCCTTTGACTAGCTGATGATTATGAGCCAGTTATTATCCATAACAAAAGCAGTTATTCACGGGGCGCGTGTAATGAGGGGCTGTCATGCGTGTGCTGAAAACACCCTCATAGCCTGTCAAAACCACAGAGAAACTTCAGCGTGACTCAGAGTCAGAGATCAGAGCAAAGACGTATTATTAGCCTTATAATATCAGCGCAGAAACACAGACGTGAACTAATGAGGGAGCGTGAGAAACGTCCATGATCTTTAAAGCCAGAGGGCTTGGAAAGTATAGCAAAAGTTTTAATTATCAATGTGTAAGGACGGACGTACAGGAATTCATTCAATTTGATTCGTATGTATTGATATATTGGCGCAAATAAAGGCAAGGTTTGTCAGACTAACTTGCAGTTTTGCTGATTTTGATTGACATGTTGCTGTCATAGTTCAGACTAGTGGAAAGAAAACATCCAAAATGCACTTTTAAGTGTTTGTTTGTTACACATTATCTTTGCGTCTGTAGATTTCACGTCAGTCCGTATCTTTAAAGGCTTAGAAAGGCCAATCTTTACAGTTTTAGAACATTTCATTCCTAATAACATGATGAAAATGTCTGTTCTGACTGTATTTTCTGATTCATTTCCCCCCTCTGTAAACTCCTTTAACTCTAGTATGTCAAAATCAAACAAGAATTTTCAATCTGGTGTGTGTTCAGACTTCTGTTGTGGAAATGTATGCAAATTAGTATGTATTTGATTAGATAATGCCTAATTTGCATATTTAAACAACATTATAACATTTTTAATACAAAACAGTTGCCTTAAAGGGAACCTATTATGCAAAATTCACTTTTATATCGTTTTTGAACATATTTGTGTGTCCGCAGTGTGTGTGTACACAACCACACTATTGTGGTAAAACTCCATCCGCTCCGTTTGTTATTTTCCCCATAAACCTGAAACGGTGTCTCAGAATGAGCCGTTCAGGAATGTTTTCCACTGTGACATCACATATGCTTAGGCTCCGCCCATGACTGCTGACAGACTCCGGCCTATTCGCTAAGCTCCGCCCCCTGAGTGAGCTGTACACAGTCCGCCATGTTTATCTCCTCGCCCGAGCATTCAAGTAAGAAATGTATTCTTATTAAAGCTGCTAAAGTTATTCAGTCATTTTCTTTTGTTTTTGATTCATATTAACAGCATATACCGCACTAGCTACTGTTGCTTTCTCTTTAATGCACAGATCTAATATACACATGCGATTTCTTTCCCTGCTGCTGACATAACCGACTGTGTGTATGTGAACTTTGTGTGTTTTTGACATAACCTTGTGTGTATTTGTCAGTTTAAGCGCAATAAGACGTGAAAGAGAACTGGGACGCTCCGTCTGACTTCCAGCTTTCTGTGCGCGTGCTTCGGGTGTGTGCGCTCAGAACACTATAAGTCAGAAGTTTAGACTGATATGACTTTAAAACACATGCAGATAATAAACACTCATGGAGATGAAGAACTGCAATGACCTGTGAGTGTGCCGCGATAGAGATGATAATCAAAACCAAAGAGATGTTTTAGTTTTTGGCAGATTATCAGAGGCACGAGCTGTACAGGCTCCGCCCTCTCCTGGATAGGGGGCGGGGACTCAGAAGCTCATTTGCATTTAAAGAGACATGCACGAAAACAGCATGTTTTTCCTTCCACTCAAAAATGGCCATTTACAACATGGAATAAATGATCTGTGATATGCTGAAGTTGTGCTAGTCTTCCCTATTGTGATTTACATCTGAGTGAAACGCTTCTGGAAGAACAAATGTGGACCGATAAATCATTTAAACACTGATATTCCATAAAAAAAATAAAAAAAAGAATTGAATTTTGATTTGAAAAAAGTCTTAAATCTGGAACAAGCTGAAGAATAAACTAAAGTAACAGCAAACACAGAAAGACAGAAAGAGCGTGAGCATCTGTGCTCAATATGTGTGTGTGTGTGTGTGTGTGTGTGTGTGTGCAGGGAACTACACTGCGACCAAAATGGTCGCATATGCGACCTTTTGAAATGCCATTGCGACCCTAATTTTTAATGGGTCGCAAATGTATCACTGATTATTTTTGCACTTATGTTTTAGGCAATATGCTATGATTTAAAATGAGCATTTATTAAAACAGAAATGTGTATTTTAAGAATACGTTTTATAACGTGCTCTGAGCATTCAACACATCAAGTTGGCTTCAGCCCCGCGACCGTTACTTAGACGTACCATTGTATCAGTGCTGCGCGAGCTCTCTCTCAAAACACGGACGCGCGCACACAGAGAGAGAAGATAATTGTAAAATGAAAATTGACGGGCTATAGTTTAAATTTTGTTCTTGCTTGTTTGTTTTTTTTTCTGTCAAAATGTCAGAAAGCATTTTGTATTATCCATCCGTGTTTTTAAAATTCGTTAAATGACGGACGTTAACACAGCCCTCGTTATATGTCGGATTCGTCTAACTTATACTTGATATTATTTTTAGAATAAGTGATTCGTTATGCTATTATTGGACTCCTGTCTATCCACTGTCAACTGTTTTCTATAAATATGTTTGTATTGGCTAACATTTATTCAGCTAATGCGTGTCCTGTTTAAAATGTGCAATGTTCAAACGCAAAGACAGCGCGTCACAAATAGAAGCCCTTTTCCCTGTGCAATTTAGTATCATATTTGGATATTGGAATAATAAATTAAGTAGCCTATCTTAATTGTACACAATGTTCCTATTTTTTTTTTTTACTGTTTTCTAGGAGTTTCTTAATTTTAGAACATTTTAGTTGACCAGCACACATTATATGCAATGCAATGCAATATAATGCATGTGTGTCTTATGTGTGACATTTTGCAAACACAGGTAAAGGTGCCCAATATCAGTCATTTCTAAAGTAAAAAAAAAGTGTTTTGGAAAATATCTCTTTATTTGATCATCAGTAAATTTGTTTTCTATACAGAGATATCGGTATCGGCCATAACAGCAATATTAATATCGGTTATTATCGGTATCGGCCACAATTTTCACATCGGTGCATCACTACTTAAGAGTTCAGGAGTCTGCCCATCTGTGCCAACCATAGCATGTTGAAATCCATTTTGCACTTTATTGTGTACTGTATTTTCTATTGCAGTAAATCTATCCCAACCAATGTTAAAGAAAACAAAAACAAGAAGGCATGTGGTTTAAAAGATGGCAAGTAAAATAAAAAGCACATCTGTATGCAATACAGTTTCATTATTGTTCATTATTATCCAGAGCGGCTTACTATAAACAATTTGTGCGACCAAATCATGTTTTGCGCCAGTAACTGAAAAAGTTAGTAGCGCAAGTGCCACCAGTGGAAAAGGTTAGTGTAGTTCCCTGGTGTGTGTGTGTGTGTTTGTGTGTGTGTGTGTGTGTGTGTGTGTGTGTGTGTGTGTGTGTGTGTGTGTGTGTGTGTGTGTGTGTGTGTGTGTGTGTGTGTGTGTGTGTGTGTGTGTGTGTGTGTGTGTGTGTGTGTTTCCGGAGTGATGTTCCGTCTGTGGCATTCCTGTCTTATTCCAGCTCTCTTCCGGATTTCATTCCCACTTCCAGATTTACGGTCCTGTGGATTAGCAGGATTTAGAAAGATGTTTTTCTGAATCCAGCAAAAGCACAGCACTCAGAGGAAACACAACCACTGTTCTGGGAAACTGTTGAACGTCCCGAACAACAAGAGATTTATTTCCCCGAAACCGTTCTTCGTGTGTTCTGCACCATGATGATTCAGATGAACGCTAAACGGTTTGTTGTGTGTTTGGACGCAGGTCATGCATGTGGTTGCGGTTGACCTCTTGTTTGGCCTTTGAGGACTCAACATGTTCTGGGACGCCACCTGGACAATGTTCAGATTAGAACAGAGGACAATGATTCCTGTGTGTGTGTGTGTGTGTGTGTGTGTGTGTGTGTGTGTGTGTGTGTGTGTGTGTGTGTGTGTGTGTGAGAGAGAGAGTGTGAGTGAGTGAGAGAGAGAGAGAGAGAGAGAGAGAGAGAGAGAGAGAGAGAGAGAGAGAGTTTATAGATGGGCTGTTGACACATAGTCTAGAAAAAAACAGCTGAGATTTTCATATTCATTTATGATGATTTTAGAGTTATTATGACTGGAGGATGTTTTTGTTTGGCAGATTTATTTTGAGAGAAAGTAGAACTTTAAGTGTTTGAAAGTTAGCAGTAAATAGCTTTATTGTCTTTATTCAAATGGGCTTTTGACATAAAACTGTTATTATTATAATGATGGTAATATGTACTTTGTTTTACTCTACATGGTTAATTTACTGAGCGCTCATATAAATGTCAGTGTTGTTTTTGTTGATTTTCATCTGAATTGATGATGATTTTCGAGTTATTGACTGTAGGATGATTTTTGTTTTACTATATAGTTACTGTGTTGCATTTATGTAATGAATGGCAAAGACTTTAATAGTAGAATTATTGTTTGCATATTGAATAGCGCTGTTGTTTTTACTCAAAAGGCCATAAAAAGGCATTCTGTTGGTTTGAAGAGCGTAACGGACGGCTCAGGTTAGTCTGGACATCAGGAGAACATCAGCTTCTGTGATTCAGCTCATTTCATCATGACTGTGTGTGTGTGTGTGTGTGTGTGTGTGTGTGTGTAAGCGAGTGTAACTGAGTGTGTTTGTGTGTGTGTGTGTAAGTGAGTGTGTGTGTAAGTGAGTGGTGTGTGTGTGTGTGTGTGTGTGTGTGTGTGTGTGTGTGTGTGTGTGTGTGTGTGTGTGTGTGTGTGTGTGTGTGTGTGTGTGTGTGTGTGTGTGTGTGTGTGTGTGTGTGTGCACGCTCAATTGTTGTGTTTTTGGTCTGTAATAATAGTCTGTATCTTGTAACATGATGCAAAATAACCTTTAAATGACCAAAATCACCAGGATGTTTATGCTTTATTTTGTGTGTGTGTGTGTGTGTGTGTGTGTGTGTGTGTGTGTGTGTGTGTGTGTGTGTGTGTGTGTGTGTGTTTGGCTGCGCTCCTGCCTGTCCCAGTGCATCTAAAGGCAGGACTCACTCAAGCGTGTTCCTCTATATAATCACCAGCCTGTAGACGAGTGTGTGTGAGACTCTGAGAAGCTGTAGACGAGTGTGTGTGAGACTCAGAGCCTGTAGACGAGTGTGTGTGAGACTCTGAGAGCCTGTAGACGAGTGTGTGTGAGACTCAGAGCCTGTAGACGAGTGTGTGTGAGACTCTGAGAGCCTGTAGACGAGTGTGTGTGAGACTCTGAGAGCCTGTAGACGAGTGTGTGTGAGACTCTGAGAGCCTGTAGACGAGTGTGTGTGAGACTCAGAGCCTGTAGACGAGTGTGTGTGAGACTCTGAGAGCCTGTAGACGAGTGTGTGTGTGAGACTCAGAGCCTGTAGACGAGTGTGTGTGAGACTCAGAGCCTGTAGACGAGTGTGTGTGAGACTCTGAGAAGCTGTAGACGAGTGTGTGTGAGACTCTGAGAAGCTGTAGACGAGTGTGTGTGAGACTCAGAGCCTGTAGACGAGTGTGTGTGAGACTCTGAGAGCCTGTAGACGAGTGTGTGTGAGACTCTGAGAAGCTGTAGACGAGTGTGTGTGAGACTCTGAGAAGCTGTAGATGAGTGTGTGTGAGACTCAGAGCCTGTAGACGAGTGTGTGTGAGACTCTGAGAAGCTGTAGACGAGTGTGTGTGAGACTCTGAGAAGCTGTAGACGAGTGTGTGTGAGACTCAGAGCCTGTAGACGAGTGTGTGTGAGACTCTGAGAGCCTGTAGACGAGTGTGTGTGAGACTCTGAGAAGCTGTAGACGAGTGTGTGTGAGACTCTGAGAGCCTGTAGACGAGTGTGTGTGAGACTCTGAGAAGCTGTAGATGAGTGTGTGTGTGTGAGACTCAGAGCCTGTAGACGAGTGTGTGTGAGACTCTGAGAGCCTGTAGACGAGTGTGTGTGAGACTCAGAGCCTGTAGATGAGTGTGTGTGAGACTCAGAGCCTGTAGACGAGTGTGTGTGAGACTCAGAGCCTGTAGACGAGTGTGTGTGAGACTCTGAGAGCCTGTAGACGAGTGTGTGTGAGACTCAGAGCCTGTAGATGAGTGTGTGTGAGACTCAGAGCCTGTAGATGAGTGTGTGTGAGACTCAGAGCCTGTAGACGAGTGTGTGTGAGACTCTGAGAGCCTGTAGATGAGTGTGTGAGACTCAGAGCCTGTAGATGAGTGTGTGTGAGACTCAGAGCCTGTAGACGAGTGTGTGTGAGACTCAGAGCCTGTAGACGAGTGTGTGTGAGACTCTGAGAGCCTGTAGACGAGTGTGTGTGAGACTCTGAGAGCCTGTAGACGAGTGTGTGTGAGACTCTGAGAGCCTGTAGACGAGTGTGTGTGAGACTCTGAGAGCCTGTAGACGAGTGTGTGTGAGACTCTGAGAACCTGTAGACGAGTGTGTGTGAGACTCTGAGAGCCTGTAGACGAGTGTGTGTGAGACTCAGAGCCTGTAGACGAGTGTGTGTGAGACTCAGAGCCTGTAGACGAGTGTGTGTGAGACTCTGAGAGCCTGTAGATGAGTGTGTGTGAGACTCTGAGAGCCTGTAGACGAGTGTGTGTGAGACTCTGAGAGCCTGTAGACGAGTGTGTGTGAGACTCAGAGCCTGTAGACGAGTGTGTGTGAGACTCTGAGAGCCTGTAGACGAGTGTGTGTGAGACTCAGAGCCTGTAGATGAGTGTGTGTGAGACTCAGAGCCTGTAGACGAGTGTGTGTGAGACTCTGAGAGCCTGTAGATGAGTGTGTGTGAGACTCTGAGCTCTTTCTTCTGCTAATGCCAGATCTCTCATGCCCGCTTGAATCTAAAGGAGCCCGAGCCGCTAGTCGTCTCGTTCCCTCGTGCTTCTTTGTTCTCGCGACATCAGTAAAACAAAAACACAAGTCAAACATCTTCATTCTTTCATTTAACACAAACAGATTCCGTCCGTTTGTTGGTCAAAGCGTCCGACTCGACGCTCGCGATGATAAACCGAGCTTGTGATGTTGGAAGGTCTTTGAGTGTTTGCGAGGCTCACACCAGCTGTCCGTGTGGGAACTCACTGGTTTCGGCCCATTGTCGCTCGTCCTTTCAGGTTTAAAGGACGTTATTAGCAGATCAACAGTGTTTAAATGTTTAGATTGAGTGGAGGAGTAATGAAGGATGAGCTAATGATCTGTCTTTGGTCTCTTTAAACAGGTAAAACGGAGCGAGCGTCGTACTCTTACGCACGAGACTCCGGCGTTCACGGCTGTCAGGTAAGAGTTACTGTAATTGCTCATTAACTCAAGATGTCTCAGATGTAGGAGATATAGAAACGCTGGGTATCATCCCGAACACACTGAAACAAATAACTTGAACACATTTTAAGTCAATTTTACTGCGACTGCTCTGTACAACTTCATCAAGTAAAATCTGTTTACTATTGAACTTAACATTCATTTGACATTTAATTGAAGTAATTAAGTGAATGTTACTTAATTATATTTAATTTCACTTAGTAACATCTATTTAACTGAGTTAAGTAAATTTAACCAAATTAACTTTTTACTCAAACAATATAACACTGAATTAAACCACACTTTTAAAGTGTATGTTTTACTAAGAAACATCTAAGTAAATAATACAATAGATATTGTATAGATTTCATACTGTATCTAACATGCCACCTGAACACTGAGACCTCAATACTTGGTACACAATGACGGTAACATTCGATATATGGTTTTTGTGTAGAAAATGAACTCCAGATGTCACAAAATGGCAAGTTAGTAAACCTAAAAACAAAAGCCATGATAAAACAGTGTAAATACAGCTGGAAAACAGGTCAAAATCAACATTATTAATTATTCATGCCCCAGTGCATGATGGGAACACCAGTATTAGAAAAGTTGCAGGTTTTACTTAATTTTATATCGTTGATATTTACGCTTTCATTTCTACAAGCTTGAATTGAGTACTAAATGATTTACTTTTTTTGTTTGTTTATTCTTGTCTGAACTAACGTTTTCATGTAGAAATGACATTTGTTTATCCGTAGCATTTACTTCACCACAGAATCATTTTTATCATCAGATCGACTGATGAGAAATGCATGAATATTTCGATTGCAGAGTTTGTATCTGAGCACAGTTTTAGAGACACGTTTGAGATCTCCACTGAAACACATGTGAGTCTTCCTCAGGGAAAACAGCTGAAATACTGGAAAACCTTGACATTTCGGGAACACTTCAGTTTAGGGTCCAGTTCTCACTAAGTTGCTTATTATCATGCATATTACTAGGATATTGTCTGTTTATTAGTGCTTATAAAGCACATATTAATGCATTATGACAGGGTTCATACAAGGTGCTTAAAATTAATTAGACTTTTTGAAATGTAAGTCCTGGGAAATGCTTGAAAACTCATATTTATGAAATTATTGAAAGACAATATATGTGAAATTAGTGTTTAAATTTATTGATAAAACAATATTTTCACACTAAATGAACACTGCAGTCCGTCTCATATTAATATAGAGGCATTTCTCATGGCTCTGAGTGTGATATTGCTCATAAATATCCAAGTGTATGATACACAGCTTTTATTCTTCAGCTCAATCATACTGTATATTCATCAGTTTGAACAAGGAAAGCGATATCTTTGTCATAGTTTCCTTTCAATGGTTAAAGTTTCCACAGTCACTGCATCCGCTGCACTTTATTTATACCATTTTGTTTATTTTTGTTTATCTATTTACCTTTTTTAGAATTTGAAAGACATTAAAGATATTGTTTGATAAGTGAGATCTCTGATTGAAGTCCTCGAAAACCAACAAAGTAGAGCTTGAAAGAAATGTTATTTTATAGTATCTGTTATGAACATATTCTACATCCCTTAATCCTACAATATCTAAACTTAACTACCTTATTAACTATTAATAAGCACTAATTAGGAGTTTGAGACAAAAGTCCTAGTTATTAGTTAGATAATAGTGAGAATTGGACCCTAATCTAAAGTGTGATCGACATTTAATATTGATAAATGTGATTTCCAGGTCTTTAAAAGCCATTTTAATTAAATAATTAAAATAAAATATTCAATGTAAATTTTTTCTAGTTTATTTATATGTAATAAAGTATTTGTTCGACTAGAAATGCATGAGCACACTCTCTACAATATTTCTAATCTTCATCCACAGTTATTAAAATATCAAGGCTCTGATAAAATTCTCTTGAGATCCTGATATTTTGTAAGAGAGAAAAAGTTAGTAATGATCAGTAGTGATTACAGCAGTCACTGTTGAGTTATTACCGGCGCTGGTAGTTGCTCTGCATCTTTTTATGTGAAATAAATTTTAAAAGTGATATTTTAAGTGAATAGCAGCTGTTGGAATAAATAAATAAACAAGCGGTTTGTTTGCATTGCAGCCGGTGCCGTTAGCAGATGGCCTCTGTAACACACTTCTGTTAAAGCACATATATGAGTGTGTGTGTGTGTGTGTGTGCGATCTCTCACCAGCCCATCATGTTTATATGAAGAGACATATGGATGTTCAAACGGCAGATACAACGTCAAGAAATAGACCTGTTTCAATTTAACCCTCCATACTGTTCATTTATAGTCCTTTTCATTTCATTTACAACTTCCAAAAGCATTTTATTTACTTACTCTATGATAAATATTGTGAGAAATATAAATTATATATGAAATTGCAATATATATATATATATATTGCAATTTCATATAATTAAATAAATTACCGCTGTAATTTATTTGATTTAATTACAAATGTGATTTATTTGATATTTTAAATTGATTAAAACATAAAAATACATATTAAAATATATAAATATGAAGCATATAAAATGCATTATGTATAAAAATACAAAATAAAAATACAATATATAACAAGATTGTTGAATGTAAAATATATATATACTAAATTTACTACAAATATATTAAGTTTTTATTCAATTTAATTTAATGTATACATATTAAGTATATAAAATGTAGAACTTTTATAAATGTATAAAAGTACACTATATAACAAGATTGATATGATAATAGAATTTATAATAGAATATCGTTGAGGTTGTTTCAATGATGTGGCTGAAGTTTATTGCTTTTTACTAGTTTTTTGGCCATTATGCCTAAAATCATTTTAAAATGTCTTTAATTGCACATTGTTGCAGTTGTTCTGATGCCCAGCCGTGTTTGTTAATGTGTGCTTGGCCCGCTAATGACTGTTAGCGTCTCTGTCGATTAGCATGTTGTTGTGCAGTTTGCATGTTGTTCTGGCTGAAGATTAAAGTCAAAGGTTGGTGGTCCTTCAAACACACAGATGGATGTTCTGACAGAGTTTCACTCTTCAGACTCTCAGTATTTTAACATCCGGCTTCACTCTGACATCAGAGGAATGGTAGCCATGGAAACGCTCCTGATTAATCCAGCATGGAGTGATGCGACTGGTGCGAGCGGGAGTTTGAGGAAAGTTTTCTCACTGCTTGTGTTTGCGGGTCTTCAGAAATTAATCTCTCCTGACAGTTTACAAGACAAAGCCATCAGAGGAAGGCGGACCGTCGGGATGATGAGTGACAGAACAGTGTAACGCATCCGACAGCGTTCCAGACGCTTTAAAATCCTGTGTCGCTCGGAATTCTGGGAAGTGTGTGTGAATTACATGCAGAAACTGATATCAGCGTGAGACGGTCCTCGTCTGCCTCTTTCATCCTCTCGATATCGCTTTTAAAATCTCTATTATTAGAGTTTCTGCAGACGTCTCGGTTTTATTCTCCGACTCTCCTCTCATCGCTGTCAGTGCGGAGTCGGATGTGAACTGACCGTTTCCTCGTACCTGAGTGGACAGGTCTGACCTTTGACCCCCGCGTGACCTTGAGGTCGCGCTCCAAACAGAGGCTCACTAGTGAGGGGAGATGTTTCCAGCGCTCTGGGTCACGGCACACACACACACACACACACACACACACACACACACACACTCACACACACACTCACATTCAGGGAAGACCAGAGATAATCCTGAAACCTCGGACGCTGCCAAAATCAGGATTTAGAGTGTGTGTGTGTGTGTGTTTGTGTGAGTGAGTGTGTGTGTGAATATGTGTGTGTGTGTTAGTGTGTGTGTGTGATTTAGTTTTAGTTAACGATAATAACTTGTTTTAAACACTTCCTCATCAATCATTAAATATGAATAAAGTGGTGTTTAAAGCACTCATTACTATCGCTGCTGCTCTTATTAGGGGTAATCATTAATTCTGAAAACCCCTAAAAATAAAATGTCTTTTAAAATATATTTTATAAAATATAAATAATAAAAAATATTTTGTTTTATTTCATTGTATTTATTTTTGTGTAATTTACAATTGAATTAATATTGCTTTTTAAATTCCAGTTCAAACAGGATGGAGAATTAAAAACAATAGAAATTTAAAGAAATTCACATAACTCTCATTTTTATCTATAAAGCAAAGTTGCACAAGACAATCTTTCAGTGTTGCCTTGATAAAGAACAGTTTAATCATATATTTTGAACGTCTTTATAGAATGCATGAGCTGTCTTTGATTTCTTCAGTAAATTCCTCTTCCTGTGGGTGTGGCCAATTCAGTTCAGACAACACCTAGCAACCACCCACAGCACCATAGCAACGGCATAGCAACACACAAACATGCAACATTTTAACATTTAGAAGAACACGTTAGCAACTGCACCGCAGAATCTAGTTTATTAATCTAATCGGGGTGCGAACGAGAAAGTCTCTCTCTCTCTCTCTCTCTCTCTCTCACACACACACACACACACACACATGCGGAGGGTCTCAGCTGGTCATATGCTGTAATATAACACGTAAAAATAATAACGGCAAGAAATTATACACAGAGTTGACATGAATTATTATTTCATGGTTGTTTATTGTGTGTGTGGATGTAAGTGAGTTACAGTGTGAATATGAGTTAACAGCGACACAAATAAACATATTTCTTTCTCTCTCTCTCACACACACACACACACACACACACACACACACACACACACACACACACACAGCAGTCGGATCAGACAGGTTTTTATTGCGTTGCAGAGAGAAAGATGCTCACGGCATGACAATGTCATTTACTCAAAGTGTGTGTTTGTGAGAGAAAAAGTAGAGCTGCAGTTCAGTGGTGCTCTGATATGGAAACATCTGTGTGTGTGTGTGTGTGTGTGTGTGTGTGTGTGTGTGTGTCTGTCTGTCTGTCTGTCTGTCTGTGGGAGAGTTTGTGATGCATTAGTCTGCTGTGGAAATATCTTAGGTGTGTGTGTGTGTGTGTGTGTGTGTGTGTGTGTGTGTGTGTGTGTGTGTGTGTGTGTGTGTGTGTGTGTGTGTGTGTGTGTGTGTGTGTGTGTGTGTGTGTGTGTGTGTGTGTTTCCTGTGCAGAGTTTCAGACTGTGATTGGGTTACTGGTCAAGGCCACTTACACACACATGCACGCACACAAACACACTCACAGACTCAAACACGCACACACACACACACACACACACACACACACACACACACACACACAGCTGTCCACTCGTTCCTCCTCATGCACGAGTGCTGGTGTTTGTTGGCTATCGTTGTCGACCAATCAGAAGATAAAATGAAACGCAGACACATGTTGATGCGAAATGAAGGAATTAAAAACTAGTTTCTCCTCCTTCTCTATTTTAAAGCTTGAATGGATGTATTTTGTTATATCCAAAAAACATTAAAAAGTTGATCACAAAAAAGTAAATAACTAGTTATCCTCTTCTTAACACATTTTGATTGTTTTTATTTTTAAATTATTTATTTATTTCAATTTTACATTTTTATGAGTTCATTAATTGTTAGCTTTAACCCCTCATGAACTCAGTTTGGGAAACACAGTTTTATCAGAAGTGAACTTAGACGTTCTGTTCCTCAAACACTGTTCAGGTTGTTCTTCTAGTTAATGAAACTTACAAAAATAATTATGCAGCTCATCTTCTTCTTAATGATGATTATAAGCAAGTAAATTATGATTGTTTCCAGATTCTTGATTGTGTTTCAGGCTCTACTAGAACAGGTTTTCCAGCTTAAATGTTGATTATTCTCCTCATATTCTCCATTGTTGCGGCTCCTCTCTTCCCAGTCTGTCAGTAACACTCTGTTCACTTCCTGTCTCTATGAAGCCCCTCCTTCTGAAAAGCACACTGTGCTCTGATTGGTCGGCTGGAGCAGTGTGTTGTGATTGGTCGAGCGCTTCGTGTGTGTTTGGGAAATGTCCCGCCCCTTCCCATAACCACCAGTTTAACACACTACTAACTAACTCAACCAGGCCCCGCCCCTTTATTCTGCGTATGAATTATTATAATGAGGAATATTGTGACGTGTTCGTTCCCGGAAGAAACTCAAGACTACAATGGAGGCGTTTCAGGAGTTCAGAAACACTGACTCTGATATAGAGAAGAACTCTGAGCTCAAACAGCGACATTACACACACTGAAGAAACATGAACATGTGAAAACACAGAATAGGATCCGTTTAAATGTCCGTTCTTTACAATAAATGAGTTGATTAATGTCCAGGTTCTCTTACGGCCGCTGTATATTCTGTACAGGTGTGTGTGTGTGTGTGTGTGTGTGTGTGTGTGTGTGTGTGTGTGTGCGCGCTCTATTTGACTCGCTGCAACGTTCACGACTCATTTATGATTTGATGTTTAACTCGAGATGTTATTTTTTTTGTTTGAAAAAGCGGTGATTTACACTTATGCATGTATGCGTGTGTGTGTGTGTGTGATTACTCCTCATGTCTCTCTGATATTTAGCTGCTTGTCTGCTCGAGTACTTTTCTCCTTGTTGCACGTCAAAGTGTTAATTGCCCCTTGTTAAAAGCCCTGCTGTAAAAAGGCCCGTGTGTGTGTGTGTGTGTGTGTGTGTGTGTGTGTGTGTATCTTCACCTGCCGTCTCTTTGCATCCAATTCCTCTTCCTGTGCTAAAGCTTCACTAGGTGACGAGAGCCAGAAATCAGTGTGAGGACTCTTACACACACACACACACTCAAAAGCGTGGGTATTTTCAGACTCCGCTAACATCACCTCCACTTTAATGGGTTTACAAATATTCATTTATACCCGCATTTACCTTTTCATTGCATTTTGCCTCTCAGATAAAAGGCTTTGGATGTCGTCGTGTCTCTTCCTGTGTGTGATGGAGGCGTCGCGCCAGCGAGTGTGTGTCGGATACACACATACACAGATGCAGATTTCCTCCGGTTCTGGCGCCGATCCGTTTCCGAGGTGTTTGTCTCTCTGCGCTTCCTAAAGGAAAAAGCCTGAGTGTGAAGCGCTCGCTCGTCTTTTGACTGGCGTTCGGTTTGACACCGAAGGGTGTGTGTGTGTGTGTGTGTGATGTGTGTCCTGAGCAGAGGATTGTGGGATAGGTCTGATCCTTGCTTTTCTCTTTCATAGCTCTGGAGATTGTTTCGATCAACTGTCTGTGTCCGTTCAGGATGGAATATTATATTAGCACACACTGCATATTGAAATCATAATAGAGTGTGAAATACTATAGTATGCAACGATACACATCTTCAAAATATAGTGTGCTACACAAATGTGACATGACATATGTTGCATGCTTATTAATAATTACAACGATCAATTATATTTGTGTATATATATATATATTGTATATAATATTAAGATAGATAGAATTTGCACAAATAAAATCTCATTTGTGGGCTTTCTTTCTTTCTTTCTTTCTTTCTTTCTTTCTTTCTTTCTTTCTTTCTTTCTTAACATTACACAGTGCATTTAACATATATATATTTAGTTAGAAATAATGTAGATGGAGCTTGATTTTATTAATTAAAATTTAATATAGAATTTTTTTTTGCTGTTATTGGTCACTTTATTGATCCCGCCCACACAGCCTTGATGACATCAGCAGTGAACAAAAGTCATTTCACAGATGGAGAAAGTCATATTTGAATTAAAGTAGGCTTTTTAATTGGCATCTGTATCCATCATAAGAATCAGCGTCCCATTGGATGTCAGGGCAACAAGTGATTCCTCATTTGCATAAAGTTGAGCTCAACTTTTCTCACCCGAGTCTCATTGCCAACACTGTTGATCATGAGATATCCAAACACACATGCTCTTATCAGCTCATAATTATATGCAGTAATTGTGCACTATAAATAAGTGCATTTGAATGGCAAATATTTCCATCTAAAAAAGGTTTTGGTATGTTATAGACATGAATGTGTGTGTGTGTGTGTGTGTGTGTGTGTGTGTGTGTGTGTGTGTGTGTGTGTGTGTGTGTGTGTGTGTGTGTGTGTGTGTTTCAGCATCTGCAGTGTGTGTGTGTTTGTGTGTGTACAGGTGTGCTATACTGTGTTCTCATAATTAATGGCTCTTTCTTGAGATGCTCACATGCATCGGTTTCCTCCTGCTGAGTGTGTGTGTGTGTGTGTGTGTGTGTGTGTGTGTGTGTGTGTGTGTGTGTGTGTGTGTGTGTGTGTTTTGGGAAGCAATGGAGGGGGATTCAATCCAGACTGTGTGCATAAAGGTGGATTAGTTCAACACACACACACACACACACACACACACACACACAGTCTCTCTCTCTCTCTCTGCTGTGTCATCATCACGGCTCCTCGGCAGCAGCTGAGACAGTTCTCTGACCTTTGACCCCTGCGCTGCAGGGTGCGCTCATCACTGCCTCATTACTCAGAGTGTGTGTCTGTGTCTGTGTGTGTGTGTGTGTGAGGAGATGGCATTCCAGAGCAGTGTGAACACTTCATCATCATCATCAGAACAGTCTGTGGCAGCGTTCACCTGCTGCACACTATACACTGCATACTATACACTACATACTATACACTACATACTATACACTACATACTATACACTACACACTATACACTACATACTATACACTACATACTATACACTACATACTATACACTACACACTATACACTACATACTATACACTACACACTATACACTGCATACTATACACTACATAGTATACACTACATACTATACACTACATAGTATACACTACATACTATACACTACACACTATACACTGCATACTATACACTACATACTATACACTACATACTGTTTGAAGCATAATGGAAAGTGAAACAGTATACAACATTTATTAAAACAAATTATGATCTCACTTTATTGTATATTATTAATTATTAAAAGTTTACATTTTTAGTCTCATTTTGTATCAAAATATCTCTTAATGTCCAGCTCCCAACGGTGTAGCTACATCTGTGATTAGCCTAATAAACATAGCATAATACACAGCCAAACCTTGACCCCAGTTGAGAAAGAGAAATAAATCATAATTAAATGGATATCTCATCCAGGAACTGTCAGTTCAGTCATCATTTACTCACCCTAAATGAACAGATATTGGAAAATGTCCCAGTGTTTTGGACTCCATTGACTTGCATTATACGGACAAAAAGTTCTTCCTTCACAATAAAGAAGAAAGAAAGTCATGCACTGTATTTATTAATCTTTGTTAATGTTAGTCAATAAAAATACACCTGTTCATGTTAGTTCACAGTGCATTAACTAATGCTAACAAGATTTTAATAAATGTTGAAATTAACGTGAATAAATGTGGTATAAGTGCACTTCATTATCAGTTCTAATTAGCTAATGAACCGGACGAAGTGGACGAGAAACATTTGGAAAGCGCGAGTGTGGACGGAGAGTGAGTGTCTGTAGTGTAAAGGCGTGTTGGGGGGGACAAATCCCATGTGTGTCGGAGGGCGTCGGGTCCGAGGGGAACGGCCCCCCGTGGGTCCGCCAGACCGCAGACCGAGGGCCATTTAGCATTCCCGACCCGAGGAGATGGAGTGCTCGCGGGGTCCTCATTCGTCTGCTTCAGCACTCCTGCTCTTTATAGCCTCCCTGCTTCCCTCTGCACTCCTTCTTCACCTTCACCACATCCATCTCGCTGCTCTCTCCCTGTCTCCTCCTTCCTCTGCTCTCCCCCGGAAACTTGTGTTGCTCTGAGGTCGCTCTGAAGGATTGAAGTGTGTAAGTGTTGAGAAGTTCATTAGGAGAATTAAAGCGCTTTTATTTCAACACGACTCGACTCTTCCGTCTCTCGTCTCCAAAAACGAGATCACATCACTAGTCCGATACAGAACTGATTTAAAAAAATGTATTATTCTTTTATGAATCTCTCCGCAACCAAAGCCGCAAACACCTTTCTGATTTAACCTTTCTTGCTTTGTTTAGTTTTTTCTCTTACGTTCCTGTACAGCACTTTGGCCAACCAAGGTAGATTTTAAATGTGCTTTATAAATCAAATTTGATTTGATCTGATTTGATTTGATTAAAACAGACTCATGCGGTACGAGTCTTTTTTCCGACAATTCATTTCGGTTTAATCTCTTTTTATTCGCGTTGCACACGTGTGAGATATTAAAGAGATCTTTATTTTGTGATTTGTGATTTTTTTTTTTTTGTCCTGTACATAATGATTAAAAATTAATGGTAAGAAATATTTTAATTCATTTGTGTTTGCAGACTTATCTCTTATTATTCGCATTGCGGTCTAGGAGAGACACGTGAGATATTAAAGAGATCTCATTTGTGATTTTTTTTTTTTTTTTTTTTCCTGTACATAGTGATTAATAATGATTCAAAATTCATTTTGAGACTTTTGATTGCAGACTATCTTGGCAAACATTGTTGAGATCTCTTCCGTGAGACTTTCTCTCCTGAGAAGCGTTTGAGAACTGACACTTAGGCCGTGTGTTCACCAAAGCACTTGCTGTTTCCCCCGGGTAAAACACAGCGCTCATTACTGTCACTTTTTACCCAGCCGTCCAATCACAGTGGAGGAGGGGCGGGACTAATCGACCTCACCGACCAACCGCCACATCCTGCTGGTTTCACGGCAACAGCGGAACAAATCTTTTAAAACAAGAGCCAGAGCAAATATATTGTTACATTGTATCGACATTTTTACATTCAGAAACAAACTCAAAAAGACTCGCAGACGCCGGAGTTTCTTTGTGAGTTCTTGTTTTTAATATTTATAAAGGATATAACTAGTTAAGCAATATCATATCAGCAAAGTGCTGTTTTCCGGAATATCAGCGCGTTTGAAAATGTCATATTGATTTTAAACAACAGTTCAATAACGATGTTTCGTTACCGAATGAATCCGCATTTTTGAACGAATCATTCTAATGAATGACTCAGCGACTCACTCATACCTGAATGAATCATCTGGTTTGAACGAATCATTCTAATGAATGACTCAGCGACTCACTCATACCCGAATGAATCAGCTGTTTTGAACGAATCGGTTGACTGAATGATTCAACGACTCGCTCGTCAGGATTTGCCGGTTTAGTTTCATATTTAAAAGTATGATTTGGTTATGAGTATGGTTAAAGAGATAGAATGCATTTATGAATAGACTATTACTAGTGAAATATGAGATAACATTGTTGAAGGTTACTCTTTATTTTAAGGTGTCGTTGTTACAGTGTAATTATATATTTAAGTACTGAGTAATATTAAGCAACTACATGTACTTACTATAGGGTTAGGGTAGGATTAGGGTTAGTTGCATGTAATTATGCATCATTTACTGTTATTACTATGGTAAGTACATGTAACATATAACAAGGACACTGTAAAATATAACAAAGTAGATATAAAGTAATTGCAAAGGCCGTCTCTGGGACTTTGCTGAGTTTGGAAAACAGCGTTCACATCATTCATATCAGATTACAGGATTACAGATTACAAGACCTTTATTCTCTTCTCCGTTTAATCTCATTATAATCTCATTGTGTTCAGGAGAAACATTTGAGATATTCCAGAGATCGATATGTCTCTCTCTCTCTCTCTCTCTCTCTCTCTCTCTCTCTCTCTCTCTCTCTCTCTCTCTCTCTCACACACACAGACTCACAGACACATTCACAAACACACTCTCTCTCTCTCTCACTCGCACACACACTCTCTCTCTCTCTCTCTCTCTCTCTCTCTCTCTCTCTCTCTCTCTCTCTCTCTCTCTCTCTTTCTGGTATTTTTGTCCCGTGTTTTTTTTTTTGTTTGTTTGTTGCACTTTTCCAATTACGTTAATGTCTTCTGCGTTTCTCGCAATCATCATTTGGTGTCCATGCAAGCATGCGCCTGCTGTTATTAATGCGGGCCGGTAATCCTTCACGGGCGTCTTCAGGTGTGTGTCATTTATCTTTGTTAATATTTCCTCTGGATGCCAGCTGGGTACCCGTGCCAGCCGGCTCCCAAACTGGGCATGAGGAACGCGCCGGGAACGACGGGCTTTTTTTTTCATCCGCCCGAAGTTGCCCGGCAACAGCGCGCCTGAGATAAACCGACCGTCCCGTAGAAAACGAGACACTTTTGTTTTAAAACTCCCCCTCTTTTGCATAAAAAACCTCTTTAACTGTGAGAGGGGCGAGTTATTTAAGACAAGGACTCTTTTGTTTTAGCCTGTGAAAGGCGTCAGACCCCGCTCTCCTCCTGCGACCAGGGGCCGCCACGTAATTGGCCTATTTAGCTTGTTTTGCATGTGAATGCGGCGCTAGTCAAGCATCGCTAAGTCTGTTGTGAGAGATGCCGTCATTTGAATTCAGCTCAGCGCAAACATTCTCCCTACTTTATCACATCTTCTAATGAGCCCCGGCCCGGGACGCTTCCCCCCCGAGTCTCCCGGAAAAGTTGGGTAGGAAGTTTACGTTACATTCCTCACACACTCCCGACTGGGACAAATACACACCCGTTTCTGCTAGCCGTCTTTCCTCTGGAGCGAGCGCTCGTTAGTCGGGCTTGATTAGCAGAACGGTGTTAACTGAGAACAGTGTAGTGATGGGAAGAGTGTGTGCTGGGAACAGTGTAATGATGGGAAGAGTGTGTGCTGGGTAAGTTTGTTTCGGAGATTCTCTGGGACACACGGATGCTGGATTGTAGTCTCATATCGACATATTATGGGTTTAATTATGCAGGTGAAATTGTCTTGTAAACGTCAACGCTTTCATAATTCTAATTAAAGGCCTTTTAAACATTGTGTGTTTTAATACATTGGATCACTTTTTTTAGCACAAAATTGACATTTCAAGCATCTGTCTGTCTTTATTTTTTTTTTAAAGTGAAATTGTGGCTTTAATTCGAAGGTCAAATTGTCTTTTAAACATCACAACTTTTATAATCCTAATTAAAGGCATTTTTGACTTTGTAAAAACATTGTGTGCTTTAATACAACATTTTATCACATTTCAGTGCAGAATTGACATTTTAAGCATTTGTATGTATAATTTTATTTTATTTTTTTTAATGAAATTGTGGCTTTAATTATGAAGGTCAAATTGTCTTTTAAACATCACAACTTTTACAATCCTAATTAAACACAATGTTTTTTTATTTATTTAAAAAAGCCTAATTTCAAAGAATTTGATCTTCATAATTAAAGCCAGAATTGCATCAAAAAATGTCAGATGCTTGAAATGTAAATTTTGCACTGAAATGTGACACAATGTCGTATTAATACAACTTTTAAATTTTAAATTGACGTTTCAAGCACGAGTTTGTTTATTTCTGTCATTTTTGATGAAATTGTGGCTTTATGAAGGTCAAACTGTCTTTCAAACATCACAACTTTAATAATCTTAATTAAAAGTTTTGTGTGTGCTTTAATACAACACTATCACTTTTAGCATTTCATGCATGTTTTGTATATTTGTGAAGTGATGAAATTGTGGCTTTAATTATGAAGGTAAAAATGTCACGTCATTTTATAATCCTAATTAAAGGCCTTTTGGCTTTTTAAACACATTGTGTGCTTTAATACTACGTTGCATCACTTTCTGAACACAAAATTAGCATTTCAAGCATCTGTTGTTTTTTTGATGAAATTGTGGCTTTAATTATGAAGGTAAAATGTATTTTAAGTGTCACAACTTTCATAATCCTAATTAAACGCCTTTTTTAACCTTTTTTTCTCTATAAAAAAAAAGTGTGCTTTGATACAACATTTTAACATTTTATTTTGAGCATCTGTCTTTCTTTTTTCTTTTTTTTTTGATAAAATTGTGGCTTTAATTACGTTCCTGTCATTTTTTTTTTTGATGAAATCATGGGTTGATCGCAGACGTTGTTTGATGGATGATCTCAAAGGGAAACTGTGTCCAAAAAAAATTCTTTTTTTTCTTTTTTTTGGTGCAAAATGTATTTTTGCACATTTGTTGCACGGCTTCAGAATTTCAGTGTATTCCATATTTATTCAACACTAGTTTCTATAATGTGTGTTTTTCTTTGAGGTTGTTTTGATCAAACTGTCTTAAATTTCACAACTTGCATAATGCTAATCAAAGGCTTTAATAATAATAATAATAATAATAAACGTGTGCTTTAATTCAACATTGCATAATTTGTAGCACAATTTTTGACATTTAACACTAGTTTCTATAATGTGTGTTTTTCTTTAAGGTTGTTTTGATCAAACAGTCTCAAATTTCACAACTTATGCTAATCAAAGGCTTTAAAAATAATAATAATAATAATAAACGTGTGCTTTAATACAAAATTGTTTGACATTTAACACTAGTTTCTATAATGTGTGTGTTTCTCTGAGGTGTTTAACTGCAGGAATGTCTGTCGTGTTTGTTAATTCAGCGTGTGTAACGTCTGGCTCTTGTTGTGTGTGTGTGTGTGTGTGTGTGTGTGTGTGTGTGTGTGTGTGTGTGTGTGTGTGTGTGTGTGTGTGTGTGTGTGTGTGTGTGTCCAGTCGAGTCTCATGGGAGGCGAGGTGGGAATGGTCAGTCCCGAGACGGTGTCTCCCACTAAACTGGGCTCCCAGTATTACCAGCATTATACAGCAAACCCTCGACGCCGAGCCATGCACAGCGACTCCATGGGTGAGTCCTTCATCATCATCTTCATCACACACACATTGTCTTTGCTTCATCCTTGCGTCTGTTTGGCCATGTCAAGATTTTCAAGAACAGAGATTTTTCATTTGTTATTTTTTAATCTGTTCTGTCAAAAGAGGCTCACAGTGATTATTGATTTTCTCTTTTATTGTGCATTTAAAGACTTTTATTTGTGTCACCTCGGGCCTTGAGGTGCCAGCCTTGAGAAGGTGTGTGTCAACCTTCAGGGCAAAACAAACCCGCTTTTATTTCTGTCAGACACACGCACACACACACACACACACATGTCTGTCACACATTCTGTGATTTTGAAGGCTTTTGTGAGTCATTTACACTCATGCATTCGGCAGATGTTGCACTCAGACTCTTGATCAGTTCATGCATTCCCTGGGAATCGAACCCGTGACCTTGGTGTTGCGAGCGCCGTGATCTAACGTTCTTTAATGCTCAATCGGTGACATTAAACTTTGTTTTTCTTTGTTTCTCTAGAGGTCCAGACGAAGAAAGTTCGGAAAGTTCCCCCTGGATTGCCGTCGTCAGTAAGTCCTGTGTTCAGTGTTTGATTATCACAGCGATGAAACTCTGTGATCGCCAGCCTGTGTTTCAGTCATCGGATCATTGATATGATCTCTCACACACACACACACACACACACACACACACACTCGCACACACACACACACACACACACACACTCGCACATAAACACACAAACACTCACACACACATACACACATAAACACACTCACATAAACACACACACACACACACACACACACACACACACACACACACACACACACACACACACACACTCACACACACACAGTCACATAAACACACAAACTCACATAAACTCACACAAACACACACACACTGACACACAGACGCACGCACTCACACATGCACTCAAACACACATACACACACACTCTCACACACACTCACATAAACCCACAAACACACACACACTCACTCACACACACACACACACACACACACACACACACACACACACACACACACACTCACATAAACCCACAAACACACACACACTCACACTCACACACACACACACAAACACACACACACTCACACTCACACACACACACACACACACACACACACACACACACACACACACACACACACACACACACACAAGCCCTAACTCACATATATACACAGAAAGCTCACTCACACACACTCTCTCAACACTTACTCTATTGTAAACCAGTGTGGGAATATTTGAGTGTGAATGTGTCTGTGGATCGTCACTGAGATCAACACTGATGTGTGTGTTGTGTAATCTGTTCATTAGTGTTAGTGTGACAGTTCTGCTGGGAAACACTTTACAATAATCTCACTTCAACTAATGCATTAACAGAACAGTATTTATTCATCTTTATTAATAGAAATAATAATTCTGTTCAGTGTTAGTTCATGTCAGCTCACGTCCATCAAATAATGATGCAACTCTTGATTTTAATCATGCGTTTGTTAATATAGAAATGAACATTGACTAAGATTGACTCTTCAGTAAAGCATGTAAAGCCAGTGATCTCTAGTTCAGTAGCGTGTGAGTGTGTGTGTGTGTGTGTGTGTGTGTGTGTGTGTGTGTGTGTGTGTGTGTGTGTGTGTGTGTGTGTGTGTGTGTGTGTGTGTGTGTGTGTGGTGTGTGTGTGTTGTTTAAGAAGCGAGACAGGGCTGATGGGACGCTGTTTGTCTTGTGAAGGTGATGGTGGAGGATTCTGGTGTGTGTGTGTTGTGTGTTGTGTGTCGTGTGTACTGCAACAGACTCCCTGGTGCTTCAGGGGGTCTGGATCTTAGGATGCGAATATCATTGGACATTGTGTGTGTGTGTGTGTGTGTGTGTGAGAGAGATAGCGAGCGAGAGAGAGAGAGAGAGTGTGTGTATGAAAGAGTGTGTGCGTGTGTGTGAGAGAGAGAAAGAGACAGAGAGTGAGTGTGTGTGTGTGTGTGTGTGTGTGTGAGTCTTTGTGTGTGTGTGAAAGAGAAAGACAGTGTGTGTGTGTGTGTGTGTGTGTGTGTGTGTGTGTGTGTGTGTAAATTTACAATAATAAATTTTAATTTGACAAACTATTACATCTTTAAATATTGTGCATATAATGAAAATAACACTATACGTAACTACTATACTTATTATTATTATCATTATTAACTTTAATAAGTCATTATTATATGAGCGTTTTCCTCAGCCTTCAGTGGAACTACCGTTCACCATAACTACCGTTTTAATTAGCACAAATTATTCATTTAAAACTAACAAAAATTTATTAAATCAATTTCTAAATCTGTTCCGTTTATTTAAAAAATGTACAACATGTTTTTGTATAGAGAAGTGATTTGGCACAAATACTATCATTTACGTTTATTAAATTATATTTGTATTATATAACATGTTTATGTAATTCCATGCAGTTTTCAGATGTTATGATAATATTGTGTGATATTATTATTATTATACACGTTATTTTCCTCAGACATGAAACCTCTGATTCATTGTGTGTGTGTTTGTGTGTCTCGGTTTGTTCAGTAAGAGAGCAGAAGTATTAGAGTATAAATAAACGTGTTGCTCTGTCCATCAGAACGACAGAAACACAGAAACACACAGTTACCGTAAATAAATCGAGAGAAATATGAGAGAGTTTGACGAGAGAAATATATAAAACAAGGAGTGCAGAAGTCTATGTTTTGACGAGAGAAATATATATGTTTTTTGATGATTTTTCTACATGAGTGTGTGTTCATCAGGTGTTTTTGCATCAGAACGTTGTGTGTTTCTGCTCGACTGCGCTCATCAGAGTGTTTAAAGTTTACAGCTTTAATTAAATGAAGTTTGGTCTGGAGAATATACTCATCTAGAGAGATCTGCGGGAACTCCTCATTTACTGAGCTTTAACTCCCCCTTCAGGCGGAGAGAGGCACTGCAGCGAGTGGGTGTGTGTGTGTGTGTGTGTGTGTGTGTGAGTGTGTGAGTGAGAGAGTGTTAGAGAGAGAGAGTGTGTGTGTGTGTGTGTGTGTGTGTGTGTGTGTGTGTGTGTGTGTGTGTGTGTGTGTGAGAGAGAGAGTGTTAGAGAGAGAGAGAGAGAGAGAGAGAGAGAGAGAGAGAGAGAGTGTGTGTGTGTATGTGTGTGTGTGAGAGAGAGAGTGTTAGAGAGAGTGTGTGTGTGTGTGTGTGTGTGTGTGTGTGTGTGTGTGTGTGTGTGTGTGTGTGTGTGTGTGTGTGTGTGTGTGTGTGAGAGAGAGAGAGAGAGAGAGAGAGAGAGAGAGAGAGAGTGAGTGTGTTTGTGAATATGTGTGAGAGTGAGTGTGTTTGTGAATATGTGTGAGAGTGTGTGTGTGAGTGAGACAGAGAGAGAGACAGAGAGTGTGTGTGTGTTTGTGAATATGTGTGTGAGTGAGAGAGAGTGAGTGTTTGTGAATATATGTGAGTGTGTGTGTGTGAGTGAGAGAGAGAGAGAGTGTGTTTGTGAATATGTGTGAGAGTGTGTGTGTGAGTGAGACAGAGAGAGAGACAGAGAGTGTGTGTGTGTTTGTGAATATGTGTGTGAGTGAGAGAGAGAGAGAGTGTGTGTGTGTGTGTGTGTGTGTGTGTGTGTGTGTGTGTGTGTGTGTGTGTGTGTGTGTGTGTGTGTGTGTGTGTGTGTGTGTGTGTTTGCTTCAGGTTTCGCTTCTTCATTTACTGTAAATATTAGGTGTAATTTGACAATATTCACAGTGACAGAATGCAAGAGTGTGTTGAGTAATTCATATTTAGGAGCATTGTCACCATTGCTCACGTGTGTGTGTGTGTGTGTGTGTGTGTGTGTGTGTGTGTGTGTGTGTGTGTGTGTGTGTGTGTGTGTGTGTGTGTGTTGATTCGTGCTGGACGGAATGTTTCACATGTGCGTGTGGAGTGAGTGTTGAAGTGTTGTTGTTTCATCCGTGTGTGTGTGTGTGTGTGTGTGTAAAGACTCTTCAGTGTGTTTTGTGTGTGTTAATCATGATCTTGTGGTTTTCCACCAAATGAACACACAATAGAAACTTGATTCACGTGATGGCGACTCTTTAAACGTGTTCATCATCTAACATCATCAAACTAACTTCATATTATAAATAAATACGATGTTGTGTTAAAATAAGAAGAACTCCAGTCTAATCTATGCGTTAGCTTTAAAATTTTAACTTTTATGTGTTGTTGTTTGAAGCAGTTTGAGTCTTTTTTCCCCTTCAATCTCACACATATTTCTACTAATCTACAATGAATATTAATTTATTTTTCACTTATGAAAGCGTGAATCTCATAAAAACATGTTTAATGCCAAATTTAAAAGGAAATAAATAGGAAAATGAAGCTTGTTTGATTGTAAATGATGTGATTCACACAGCAGTACTACAATATATATTTTTAATTCAATTTAAATAACCATAAATTATAAGCAGAACAACAATTTCTATCATTATCTATCAGTGCTTTACCATTCAAATCACATTTTAATATGTTAATACGTTGTTTTTGTTCATTTCAGTAACGAGAATCTGAGGTGAAAATTGTTGATTGTTACAAGTATTATTTTTATTATGATTACTCGTAGTAATAGTTTTGGCATACATGATATAAAGAGTAGTTAAAATATTGTTGTTAAAATAAAAAATAAAATTGTCTAAAAAAATTGTCTTTAAAAAAAATGTTTTTTGCCAAGGACATTCTTTTTTCATTGTTCTTGAGATTAAATACGTCCTGAACACGTTCTTAACGGGTTTTGTGAGATTAACCATAAATATCGTAATAAAAATGGTCAGATTGAATGTGATTTTTGCTGTTCACATCCTCAAATGCAGATCATCTGTAGTGTCACTGGACACACACACACACACACACACACACTAGCCACTAAAACACGAATGAAACCCTCTAACAATTCTGTTTGTGCTGCTGTTGATGAAGGCAGCGATGAGAGGGGAGGGGGGGGGGTGTCAGGTGTGTCGCCATGGCGACGGTTTGATTGACAGGTCTCGGACGGGCAGCGTGCAGACGGAGGTAAGACTTTGGCCTCGTCCCAAAACTCAGCGAAAGAAAGAAACAGCCTCTCACACCAGCTGTCGACAGCGCTTGTGTTGGAACCCGAGTGTGAGAACCTGTGTGTGTGTGTGTGTGTGTGAGAGAGATTGTGTGTGAACCCTTGCAGAACCTCGTCGTTTTGGACTACGTCTTAATGAACATGTGCTTGGTTTCCTGTGTGAGATTGGTGAAATATTAGTGAACAAGCGCGTGTCATTTGCTGGTTTCCTGCAGCGATGCTCCACTGACACAGATGAAGTCAATTTCATGATCATAAAGAATTTAAAAAGGGGAAATTACTAATTTCAGTAAGTTTAATTAGTGTTTGAGGAATAATTCAGACAAAAATGAACATTCTGTCATCATTTACTCACGGACTGCACGACACAAACGAGGAGACGTTGAGCAGAATGTGAACGCTGCTCTTTTACACACAGTTAAAGTGTCTTACTCAGACAAAATGATCATATGGCTTTATTGAACATGGTGAAATATTATACATTTTATATACAGTATAGGGAAAGTGCTTGTGAATCTGAATTATGATTCCCAAACAAAACTATCATATGACTTCAGCAAACTTAGAGTCAAATGGACGACTGTTATGATCATTTTTTTTGTCATTTTTGCACCTCTAATGCCTCCATTATGAGATATTAAATATAATAGATATTAAGACTATTTTTTATGACATACTATTTTTTTTTACATAGAAATTATGGATTTATACTTTTTAGCTCATAATTTCAACTTTTTGTAATGATATCATATTTGTCATTATGGCATGCACAATTTATATGTCATAATTTAGATTTTTCAGAGTCATAACTTCAACTAATAGTTTATCTCATGATTACGCCTTATGTCAATTTCTTTGTCAATTTGGACATTATATGTCATAATAATGACCTTTATCTCATAATTTCAACTTTTGTGTCATAATTATGACTTTATCTCATAATTTCAACTTATGTCTTGATTTTTGCTTTTTATGATGTTTTTTTGTCATTTTTGCTGCTCAAATGCCTCCATTCACATACACTTTCACCATATGGAAAATATTATATTTCACTGTATTTCAAGTCTTATGAAGTCGTATGATAATTTCATCCGAGGAACAGACTTCAGATGATATAATAATTCATGAGTCAAATGGACGACTGTTATGATGCTTTTTTTGTTGTTGTCATTTTTGAACCTCAAATGCCTCCTTTCACATCCATATTCATTATAATGGAAAAATGTGATATTTCATATTTATGAAGTCGTGATGATTTTGTCAGAGGAACAGACTTCAGCAGACCTGATGCTTTTAAATGCTTTTTTTTGCCACTCAAATGTCTCCATTCACATGCACTTTCACTATATGAAAAATGTATTTCATTATATTGCAGGTTTTATGAAGTCATAAGGTAATTGTCTTTGAGGAACAGACTTCAGCAAACTTTTAATATCGTGCATGAGTCAATAGACGACTGTTATGATGCTTTTTAGTCATTTTTGCTGCTCAAATGCCTCCATTCACATGCATTTTCACTATATGGAAAATATTATATTTCGCAATATTTCAAGTCTTATGATAATTTCGTCTGAGGAACAGACTTCAGAAGATGTGATGTAATAATGCATGAGTCAAATGCTTTTTTTGTGCATTTTTGCAGCTAAAAAGCTTTCATTCATATACTATATAGAAAATATATTTCACTGTATTGCAAGACTTTAGAAGACTTTAGGTTCTGTCAGAGAATCAGATTGTAATATCGTGCATGAGTCAAATAGACGACTGTTATGATGCTTTTATCTCATTTTTGCAGCTCATAACTCCATTCACATGCACTTTCACTACATGGAAAATATATTATATTTCACCATATTGCAATACTTATGAAGTCATAATTTTCTCAGAGGAACAGACTTCAGATGAGTTGTGCATGAGTCAAATGGACGAGTGTTATGATGCTTTTATGGTGATTTAGTTGTTTTTGCAGCTCAGATCCTCCATGCACTTTCACTCTGTGGAGAAGAGCAGCGTTCACATTCTGCTAAACCTCTTCTTTTGTGCTCCACAGAAGAAAGCCGTATAGTTTTGATGGTAAAATGATCATTTTACGGGTGTGTATGTGAGTTGTTGTGTGTTTTGGAGCCGCTGTGTTTGTTTTCCAGACTCGTGAACATCAGGAAACAGATAAACGGTTGTGTGAGTGTGTAAATGAAGCACAGTGAGTCGTATTCTCACACTGATTCACCTGTCACACCGTCCAGGGAAGAGAGTGTGGCTGGAAATGATCTCATGGTGTGTGTGTGTGTGTGTTAAGCGAGTGAAAAGAAGTAAGAGAAACAGCTGTGTGTGTCTGGCTGCGTTTGAGGAAAATCCTCCAGTCCGACTGTGTATGAAATAAGCGGTCAGGTTTCATGCGGTCGTGCGGATATGAACACATCAGATCTGGGTTTGATGAGGGACGAGTTTCTGAGAGGATCCTGTGTCGTCTATTAATAGAGCTTTGTGTTTCTGAGGAGCCGTCGTAGTCACGGGCATCAAAACACCTAACACTGAGGACCTTCTGCAGCGTAACACACACACACACACACAGTCACGGGCATCGAAACGCCTAACACTGAGGATCTTCTGCAGCGTAACACACACACACACACACAGTCACGGGCATCGAAACACCTAACACTGAGGACCTTCTGCAGCGTAACACACACACACACACAGTCACGGGCATCAAAACACCTAACACTGAGGACCTTCTGCAGCGTAACACACACACACACACAGTTACGGGCATCGAAACGCCTAACACTGAGGACCTTCTGCAGCGTAACACACACACACACACACACACAGTCACGGGCATCGAAACGCCTAACACTGAGGACCCTCTGCAGCGTAACACACACACACACACACACACACACACAGTTACGGGCATCGAAACGCCTAACACTGAGGACCTTCTGCAGCGTAACACACACACACACACACAGTTACGGGCATCGGAACACCTAACACTGAGGACCCTCTGCAGCGTAACACACACACACACACACACACAGTCACGGGCATCGAAACGCCTAACACTGAGGACCTTCTGCAGCGTAACACACACACACACACACACACACACACACACAGTCACAGGCATCAAAACACCTAACACTGAGGACCCTCTGCAGCGTAACACACACACACACACACAGTCACGGGCATCGAAACACCTAACACTGAGGACCCTCTGCAGCGTAACACACACACACACACACAGTCACGGGCATCGAAACGCCTAACACTGAGGACCCTCTGCAGCGTAACACACACACACACACACACACACACACAGTTACGGGCATCGAAACGCCTAACACTGAGGACCTTCTGCAGCGTAACACACACACACACACACAGTTACGTGCATCGGAACACCTAACACTGAGGACCCTCTGCAGTGTAACACACACACACACACACACACAGTCACGGGCATCGAAACGCCTAACACTGAGGACCTTCTGCAGCGTAACACACACACACACACACACACACACAGTCACAGGCATCGAAACGCCTAACACTGAGGACCCTCTGCAGCGTAACACACACACACACACACAGTCACGGGCATCGAAACACCTAACACTGAGGACCCTCTGCAGCGTAACACACACACACACACACAGTCACAGGCATCAAAACACCTAACACTGAGGACCCTCTGCAGCGTAACACACACACACACACACAGTCACGGGCATCGAAACACCTAACACTGAGGACCCTCTGCAGCGTAACACACACACACACACAGTCACGGGCATCGAAACACCTAACACTGAGGACCTTCTGCAGCGTAACACACACACACACACACAGTTACGGGTATCAAAACACCTAACACTGAGGATCTTCTGCAGCGTAACACACACACACGCACACAGTCACGGGCATCGAAACACCTAACACTGAGGACCTTCTGCAGCGTAACACACACACACGCACACAGTCACGGGCATCGAAACACCTAACACTGAGGATCTTCTGCAGCGTAACACACACACACACACACAGTCACGGGCATCGAAACGCCTAACACTGAGGACCTTCTGCAGCGTAACACACACACACACACACACACACACAGTCACAGGCATCGAAACGCCTAACACTGAGGACCCTCTGCAGCGTAACACACACACACACACACAGTCACGGGCATCGAAACACCTAACACTGAGGACCCTCTGCAGCGTAACACACACACACACACACAGTCACAGGCATCAAAACACCTAACACTGAGGACCCTCTGCAGCGTAACACACACACACACACACAGTCACGGGCATCGAAACACCTAACACTGAGGACCCTCTGCAGCGTAACACACACACACACACAGTCACGGGCATCGAAACACCTAACACTGAGGACCTTCTGCAGCGTAACACACACACACACACACAGTTACGGGTATCAAAACACCTAACACTGAGGATCTTCTGCAGCGTAACACACACACACGCACACAGTCACGGGCATCGAAACACCTAACACTGAGGACCTTCTGCAGCGTAACACACACACACGCACACAGTCACGGGCATCGAAACACCTAACACTGAGGACCTTCTGCAGCGTAACACACACACACACACACAGTCACGGGCATCGAAACGCCTAACACTTGAGGACCTTCTGCAGCGTAACACACACACACGCACACAGTCACGGGCATCGAAACGCCTAACACTTGAGGACCTTCTGCAGCGTAACACACACACACACAGTTACGGGTATCAAAACACCTAACACTGAGGATCTTCTGCAGCGTAACACACACACACACACACACAGTTACGGGCATCGAAACACCTAACACTGAGGACCTTCTGCAGCGTAACACACACACACACAGTTACGGGCATCGAAACACCTAACACTGAGGACCCTCTGCAGCGTAACACACACACACACACACAGTCACGGGCATCGAAACGCCTAACACTGAGGACCTTTTGCAGCGTAACACACACACACACACAGTTACAGGCATCAAAACGCCTAACACTGAGGACCCTCTGCAGCGTAACACACACACACACACACACACACACACACACACAGTTACAGGCATCAAAACGCCTAACACTGAGGACCTTCTGCAGCGTAACACACACACACACACACACACACACACACACACACACAGTCACGGGCATCGAAACACCTAACACTGAGGACCTTCTGCAGCGTAACACACACACACACACACACACACACAGTCACGGGCATCGAAACACCTAAAGCCGCTTGTCCACCAGCGTCCGATACATTTTTGTTCCGACGCGACGCCTGTGACGTTTTCGCTGCTTGGGTGCGGGGTTTGTGGGCTGGAATAAATATGAAACCATAGCAACGCCCATACACAAAGTCTCGCCGCCGAGTTTCCATTGGCTGCTGCCCCGCGTTTTGACGCTCTCATTTGCATAAAGTATCCACCGAGATACTTTTTTGCAGCGCCGCTGTTGACCAAATCGACGCGACGCGACCCATCATGCTTTGCGGGGGCGTTTTTGCTGCCTGACGTAGTTCCATAGGAAATGAATGGGCTTTGGCGTCGCGTCAGAAATCGAGACGCTGGTGGACAAGCGGCTTAACACTGAGGACCTTCTGCAGCGTAACACACACACACACACACACACACACAGTTACAGGCATCAAAACGCCTAACACTGAGGATCTTCTGCAGCGTAACACACACACACACACACACAGTCACAGGCATCGAAACACCTAACACTGAGAATCTTCTGCAGCGTAACACACACACACACACACACAGTCACAGGCATCGAAACACCTAACACTGAGGACCTTCTGCAGCATAACACACACACACACACAGTCACAGGCATCGAAACACCTAACACTGAGGACCTTCTGCAGCGTAACACACACACACACACACAGTCACAGGCATCGAAACACCTAACACTGAGAATCTTCTGCAGCGTAACACACACACACACAGTCACAGGCATCGAAACACCTAACACTGAGGACCTTCTGCAGCGTAACACACACACACAGTCACAGGCATCGAAACACCTAACACTGAGGACCTTCTGCAGCGTAACACACACACACACACACAGTCACAGGCATCGAAACACCTAACACTGAGGACCTTCTGCAGCGTAACACACACACACACTCACAGTCACAGGCATCAAAACACCTAACACTGAGGATCTTTTGCAGCGTAACACACACACACACTCACAGTCACAGGCATCGAAACACCTAACACTGAGGATCTTCTGCAGCGTAACACACACACACACTCACAGTCACAGGCATCAAAACACCTAACACTGAGGATCTTCTGCAGCGTAACACACACACACACTCACAGTCACAGGCATCGAAACACCTAACACTGAGGATCTTTTGCAGCGTAACACACACACACACTCACAGTCACAGGCATCAAAACACCTAACACTGAGGATCTTTTGCAGCGTAACACACACACACACTCACAGTCACAGGCATCGAAACACCTAACACTGAGGATCTTCTGCAGCGTAACACACACACACTCACAGTTACGGGCATTGAAACACCTAACACTGAGGACCTTCTGCAGCGTAACACACACACACACACACACTCACAGTCACAGGCATCGAAACACCTAACACTGAGGATCTTCTGCAGCGTAACACACACACACACTCACAGTCACAGGCATCAAAACACCTAACACTGAGGATCTTTTGCAGCGTAACACACACACACACTCACAGTCACAGGCATCGAAACACCTAACACTGAGGATCTTCTGCAGCGTAACACACACACACACTCACAGTCACAGGCATCAAAACACCTAACACTGAGGATCTTCTGCAGCGTAACACACACACACACTCACAGTCACAGGCATCGAAACACCTAACACTGAGGATCTTTTGCAGCGTAACACACACACACACTCACAGTCACAGGCATCAAAACACCTAACACTGAGGATCTTTTGCAGCGTAACACACACACACACTCACAGTCACAGGCATCGAAACACCTAACACTGAGGATCTTCTGCAGCGTAACACACACACACTCACAGTTACGGGCATTGAAACACCTAACACTGAGGACCTTCTGCAGCGTAACACACACACACACACACACTCACAGTCACAGGCATCGAAACACCTAACACTGAGGATCTTCTGCAGCGTAACACACACACACTCACACACAGTTACGGGCATCAAAACACCTAACACTGAGGATCTTCTGCAGCGTAACACACACACACGCATTCACAGTCACAGGCATCGAAACACCTAACACTGAGAATCTTCTGCAGCATAACACACACACACACACATTCACAGTCACGGGCATCGAAACACCTAAAACTGAGGATCTTCTGCAGCGTAACACACACACACACACACACAGTCACGGGCATTGAAACACCTAACACTGAGGATCTTTTCCAGCGTATCACACACACACACACTCTAGTACATCTATCTTTATGAGGGCATTCATTGACACAATGCAATCTCTAGCCGCTTACCCTAACCTTACCCATCACAACTAAGTGCCTAACCCGACCCCTGACCCTAAACCGACCCTTAACCTCATTATAACCTTATCCCTAAAACCAAGTCCTGACCCTCAAACAGCTTTTAAAGGCTCTCAGAGAGAGAGGACTGGCCAACATGTCCTCACTTTACTCTCTTTTGGGCTAAAGCCCCGAATATCCACTGACCTTAGAACCGGCCCTGGGTCTCAGTATGAACTTATGAATATTATATGTTGTCCACATTAGTTTGATACAATTTTCTCAATTTTGAAAGTGTTTTTATCTGAGGAGAAATGTGAGCAGTGTTTGAGTTCTTTTGATTGGACAGTTTGAGACGTTGTTGAGACGTGTGTATTGAAGCCCATTTCCGCCACACAAGAAAAAGTAAAGTCATAATTTTGACATATAAAGTCAAAATTATGAGATACTAAGTCATAACTATGAGATAATTTTTTTTCACATAGAAATTATGAATTTAAACTTTTTATCTCATAATTTCAACTTTTTGTAATAATTTCGTATGTCATAATGTTGAAAATGTATGTCTAAATTTAGATTATGACAACATTAGATGTCATAATGTTGAAAATGTATGTCTAAATTTAGATTAATTATGACTTCTTAGAGATAAAAGACTTGATATATCATAATTATGACTTTTTATTTCCTAAATATGATTTTTATCTCATAATTTCGACTTTTATGTCATAATTATAACTTTATCTCATAATTTCAACTTTTATGTCCTAATTATGTTATGACTATCTCATAATTTCGACTTCTATGTCATAATTATGTTATGACTTTTTCTCATAATTTTGACTTGTCTTGATTTTCGTGTGGTTTGCCAATTTGGACTTGATGTATCATAATTATGACTTTTTATCTCATAATTTTGACTTTTTATCTCATAATTATGACTTTTTATCTCATAATTATGACTTTTTATCTCATAATTTTGACTTTTTATCTCATAATTATGTCTTTTTATCTCATAATTATGACTTTTGTCTTGATTTTGACATGTCCAAATTATGTCATAATTATGACTTTTTACAGTATGTCATAATTATGATTTTTTTTTTTATCTTATAATTGGAACTTTTATCTCATAATATCGACTTATCTTGTGTTTTTGACTTTTATGTCGTAATAGTTTTTTTGTCAATTTGGACTTTATATGTCATAATTATGTGTTTATGTCATGATTTCGACTTATGTCATAATTATGACATTTCATATTATAATTTAACCCTTTTATGCCATGGTTTTGACGTTTTAGGGTTTTAATGTCTTAATTATGATTTGCTGAAGCAGGATTTATGTTTCTTATGTGGTGAAATGGGCTTCCACACAGATCCAGATCCATTTGTTCTTGGTTTCATCCCTTCATCTCTTCATCCCTTCATCTCTTCATTTCTTCATCCCTTCATCTCTTCATCCCTTCATCTCTTCATCCCTTCATCTCTTCATTTCTTCATCCCTTCATCCCTTCATCTCTTCATCCCTTCATCTCTTCATTTCTTCATCCCTTCATCTCTTCATCCCTTCATCTCTTCATCCCTTCATCTCTTCATCCCTTCATCTCTTCATCCCTTCATCCCTTCATCTCTTCATCCCTTCATCCCTTCATCCCTTCATCTCTTCATCCCTTCATCTCTTCATCCCTTCATCTCTTCATCCCTTCATCTCTTCATTTCTTCATCCCTTCATCTCTTCATCCCTTCATCTCTTCATCTCTTCATTTCTTCATCCCTTCATCTCTTCATCCCTTCATCTCTTCATCCCTTCATCTCTTCATCCCTTCATCTCTTCATCCCTTCATCCCTTCATCCCTTCATCTCTTCATCCCTTCATCCCTTCATCTCTTCATCCCTTCATCTCTTCATCCCTTCATCTCTTCATCCCTTCATCTATTCATCCCTTCATCCCTTCATCTCTTCATCCCTTCATCCCTTCATCTCTTCATAGAGAGAAAGACAGAAAGAGAAACATCTGAGCAATAACATTCTCCTCTGTCGGTCATTAGATGGCCATCAAATACTTTCCACATTCTCTTCCTCAGTTTTTCCTCTTCCTCATCCCTCCATCCTCTCCTCCAGCGCAGCATCTGTTTCTCTCTTCACCTCCGCAGCCGCCATTTCATGTTGATGTCTTGATCGTTCGGCCCTGTTTGTTCACGCTGAGAACTTTTGTTTTTGTGCTTTCGGTTCAGATAAAACCCTCTCTCTCTCTCTCTCTCTCTCTCCCTCTCTCTCTCTCTCTCTCTCTCTCTCTCTCTCTCTCTCTCTCTCTCTCTCTCTCTCTCACACACACACTCTCTCTCTCTCTCTCTCTCTCTCTCTCTCTTTCACACACACTCACACAGTCTCTCTCTCTCTCTCTCTCTCTCTCTCTCTCTCTCCCTGGTGTTCCCAACATTCCTGTCAGGAAATATTTGGCTGCAAAGAATCAGAGCTGATGTTTGTGGATTTTGTTTCAGAAGCGCTGCTGTATTCCTGAGAAGTAGCACATATTAATTTCTTAAACGCCTGATGATTAACGTCCGCTCAGAGGTGTGTGTATCTACTTTTTATGATCAGAAATCAGAATTTATGGAGTTGAAACTGTTTTATAATTGTTTTTTCAGCCTAGGAATCTCAACACTTGGAAATATGGTTTCATTTTAAATGTTAGTCATAAAAAATTGGCTTGGGCCTTTCGTGTAGTTTGTCTTCTGATAAAACATAACCGTCAAATTTTGCACAAACTTGCACTGACAAAAAAACAAAAACAGATCCCAGTTCTCATTTCTGATTGGATGAGCCACATCATATGTCGATAAACATACAATATGTGATCCATATGCCAATGGGAATATAATGATACAAATAAACAGTCAAATCAAACCGAGTGTGTGTGTGTGTGTGTGTGTGTGTGTGTGTGTGTGTGTGTGTGTGTGTGTGTGTGTGTGTGTGTGTGTGTGTGTGTGTGTGTGTGTGTGTGTGTGTGTGTGTGTGTGTGTGTGTGTGTTGAAGCTCAGATGAAGTCCAGGATAGAATTATATGAAACAGGTCCAGTGGACTGTGTGTTTTCCATTGAGCAATGCACAGAGGAAATGAAGTCAGTTTCCTGTGTGTGTGTGTGTGTGTGTGTGTGTGTGTGTGTGTGTGTGTGTGTGATCAGCTCCAGCTTCAGAACCGATGTGGAATGTTCTCCGCACATCTCTGCCAGTTCACTGTCTGTTTCAGCAGATTTATTTCTATGCAGAACAGAATTAGAGTTGATATCGCTCATAGAAACGCCATGACTGATTTTAAGGTGATGATGCGCTTGTTAATTGGCTGAAAACACCGTTTTTAAAACATCAAACGTCAATTTAGGGCAAATTTATCCGTGTTAATATGTATTTTATTACCCTGTGGGTTTGGCTTCAGCAGGAACAGGTGTGTGTGTGTGTGTGTGTGTGTGTGTGTGTGTGTGTGTGTGTGTGTGTGTGTGTGTGTGTGTGGAACAAAATTGACTCTATTTACTTTCTTAATTAACATATTCTTAATCCTTAACTTATTGTGAACGATCAGTGTACATTTATAAAGATATTTTTAAAACATAATTAATGATAATATTTAACTTTACCTTTTTTACTTGCATGAATATTCTCATGCTTATTTATTTTTACTTGCATGAATAATCTTTTTTTTATTTGCATAAATATTCATTCTTTTTACTTCCATCAATATTCAATTTTTTTTTACTGTCATTAATATTCTAATATTTTTTTATTTGCATGAATATTTTCATGCTTATTTATTTTTACTTGCATCAGTATTTTTTTTTACTTGCATAAATATTCATTCTTTTTACTTGCATCAATATTCTAATATTTTTACTGCCATTAATATTCTAATATTTTTTTATTTGCATGAATATTCTCATACTTTCACAGGCATTAATATTCTGATTTTTTTTTTGCATAAATATTTAAATATTTTTTACTTGCATACATTTTTTCTTCTTCACTGGCATTAATATTCAAAAATTAATTTGACTTGCATAAATATTTACATTTTTTACTTGCATTAGTATCGTAATTTTTGTATACATAAGATCTCTTCTGTGTGTATTGTCATTACATTACAGTTAGTCTCATTTTTGACCTCTTTGAACCGTCAGCAGCCTCAGGTGCCCCAGCATGCACTGGGGGGGGGGGATCTGTGTCAGCTGATGAATGCTGGGAAACTAATCACAGATCGCGTGCTATTGCTCATATGTTGCTCTTGAGACTTATATGAAGAATCTGCTTTTTCTTTTCTTCCTCAGGAGAGATAAACTCAGTCAGGAGTTGATTTGATGAGAAATGTTTGAGTTCATATTGAGAACTCTCTGACTTTTGCACAATTTGAGACATTGTTCAGACCTTTTCTGAAAGGAGAACTGTATATTGAAGCCCATTTCCATGCTTGGTAAATCATAATTATGACATAAGTCAAAATTAAGAGATATCAAGTCATAATTACGAGATTAAAAAGTTGAAACTACGACATTTTCTGAAAATTATGAATTTAGACTTTGTCTCATAATTTTGTGCCGTAAATTGACTGTTTATCTCATAGTTTCTTTCAAATTTGGACTTTTTATCTCATTATTATGACTTAGTGTGTCATAAATTCAACTTGTTATAATTTTGATTCTAACAAGATTCTAAATTATTTCATATTTTTGAGGTTCTATCACATAATTTTGACTTTTTGTCGTGACATTTATTCTTTCGTAATTGACTTTTTATTAAATAATTTTGGCTTTCTCTCATAATTTTGACTTAGTTTGTCATAATTTTGACTTTTTATCTCATAATTGACTTCTCATAATTATTACTTAGTATCTCATAATTTCACATTTTTATGTCATGATTTTTTGACTTTTTGTCAATTTCCTCTTATTTCATAATTTTGACTTTTGTCTCATAATTTTGGCTTTTTATGTCATGACTTTGGCTTTTTCTCTCGTAATTATGAATTTTTTTTTATCTTATAATTTCACCTTTTTATGTCATATTTCGACTTATTTCATAATTATGATTTCCTAATTTTCATCACGACTGACCTTTTCTTTCATAAATTGACTTTTTAACTCATAATTTAGGCTTTCTCTCATAATTATGACTTAGTATGTCATAACTTTGACTTCTTTTCTCATCATTTTGACTTTTTATGCCATTACTTCTCTGATTACTTCTTACGTTCCTGGTTTCATCCCTGAGAATCTCATTGGTGGCGTTTGGAGAGTGTGAACGAGCGAGAGAGAGAGAGAGAGCGATCGACACATGGCTCTGGCGAGGACCCGAGTGTCACCAGTCAGAGTGTGTGTGTGTGTGTGGTGTTACTCTGAACTCATTCCCCCGTGTGTGAGCCTCTGTCGGAGCTTCTGTTGCTCTGGATTACACTTTCGTTACGTCTCGTCGTTAAACTGTTAAACGCATGTCGACTAACCAGTGCTGTAAAGCTCAACTAACGAGCCTGTTAACCTCAGTGTCAGTCAGGTGCTTTTATTATGACATCATTTCAACTTTTGTCTTAATTTCGACTTTAATTTCGACTTACTTTTTATGTCATCATTTAGACTTAGTCATGATTACGAGTTTATCATTTTGTCCAAATTTCAACTTTTTATGTCATAATTATGTCTTAGCACTGTATGTCATAGTTTTGACTTTTTGTCATACTTTTGACATTTAATATATATAACG
>CM040829.1:5867503-5892503 GCA_022828995.1 Vimba vimba
AAGCTCAGAGTAGGATCAGTTCCAGATTTACCATGGAAAGGAAAGAGAGAGTGTGTGTGTGTGTGTGTGTCTGTGTGAGAGAGGGAGGGAGGGGGAGGGGCTTCGGCTCATTTAGGACACGCCCCCTCGCTCTTCTCTCCTCCCACTGGTCGACGTCAGGAATCTTCTCCTCGTTTGCATATTCAGCACGATCAGGCCGGCCATATGGGAAAATGCAACTGCAGGAATTGTTGTGAAAAAAGGGGGACAGCGAGTTTGAACACAAAGTTGTTTGAGAGCGTCTGAAGCGGATAAAACACACACACACACACACACTAGAGGAACAGAAGCATGTATTGTGCGTACACCATCCCGGGAGTGAGCAGCGGATCATTCATGTACTACTATAATGGAAAAGCGGTGAGTACATCTGACTGTCATTCACCTCTGATCCGTGTGTGTGTGTGTGTGTGTGTGTGTGAGAGAGAGAGAGAGATCTGCTGGAAATTTGTCTTTGAACTGGGATAAGATGGGAAAAATGTGTATGTGTTTGATAAGAGGTGTGTGTTGTTTTAAGCTACATGCCTTGTGTAAAGCGTTTGATAATGGACATTAGCATCTGTTAACATGTTTAGCGAGAGCTCGAGTCGAGTCGACCTCAGATGGAGGAACACACGGAGTTTGTGAATCTGCTGCTGTAATCTGTGGAGAAGAAAAAACACGCCGAAAGTTTGTAGGAAAAATCCCTGCGGCGGGAGAAAGACGTTCCCAGATCTGCATGTGTTTGAAAGGTTGTTTTAAACTGCGATCTGTCAAATAATGGAGAAAAAGTGTGTTATCTGAGTAGTGTAGTCCTGAGAGATGGCCTTGAGAGAGTGTGTGTGTGTGTGTTCTTCACTGAGATCATGCAGATGTTGTTCATCCTAATGGTCAGTGTGTTGAGGTCAGAGGTCGTCAGGTTGTTGCTGGTATGTGTCCCGTTTCTGAACATCTGACATGTTTAAGTGGGAATTTTGAGTGTTGATCTTTGGCCATTTTTTTTAACTTTTATTTGTAATGTATAATGGGGATCTGATTTCTCGAGCAGATCATTTAGTGTCATATTTGTAATTATACTGTCATATGGGCAATTATAAATGTGATTCATGTAAATATTATGCACATAAAACAAAACTTTGGATTTTTCCTAAATGTCTGCATTCCCGCCATCGGGAAAAATTTGTTGGCCGGTGATAAGTTGGACTTTCCCGCCCTCAGACCGAATGCATAGGCCTGTGTGTGTGTGTGTCCGTGTGTGTGTCCATGTGTGTGTGTGTGTCTGTGAAGGTCCTTCACTCTGATCAGTGTTTGCTCCGGGTCTCAGCGTTGTGCCCGTGTGTGTGTGAGTGTGTGTGTGTGTGTGTGTGAAGGCCCTTCACTCTCATCAGTGTTTGCTCCGGGTCTCAGCGTTGTGTGTGTGTGTGTGAAGGCCCTTCACTCTCATCAGTGTTTGCTCCGGGTCTCAGTGTTGTCCCGTGTGTCCGTGTGTGTGTGTGTGTCTCAGCATTGTCCCGTGTGTTGATCCTCTGCCAGGCTCTTGCTGGGATTGTTTATTCTGCTATTTTAACAGTTGAACATTTTCAGGACAACATCTTTGGTCCCGCCGACAGCGTCCGATGTCTCTCGCTCCGTGTGTTTTCCGGGCCGTGCCGGGCGTGTGTGTGTGTGTGTAGAGCGACCCGGTTCTCGGGGTTTAGTTTTGAGGAGGAGGACGTCGGGTCGACTAATGAATCCACAAAAGAGCTTCAGTGAAAAACAAAAGGCCTGTTCACACACACACACACACACACACGAGCCGATCGCCATTGTCATGCTAAGAGTCCGAGTGAATATTCCTGTCGTTTAATTAGCTCTCCGAGACTCTCACGCCGGGATTTCTCCCTCGGAGATCTTTAAAACACCGGAGCGAGGAGTTCTGGCTCTGCGGATTCATCCTGGAATACGGCACTTCAGAACAGAAGGATTTTTCTTTCACTCTCCCAAATAAGCTTTTTTTTCTTTCTCTCATTTTTACATGCTCAAAATATTAGTTTGGATTTTTTAAAATAAGTTACTTTTTTTTATATCAGGATAAAATGTTACACTTATTTTTAAATGTTAGTTTTTAATATGTTTTTGTAAATACATTTGCAAAATTAAGATTAGATTCTGCTTAGCATAACTGGTTTCAACAGCAAGGAAATTAAATAAATCCTTTCTCCAGTTCAACACATGTTTGTAAAACCACACATGCATTAAATATTTATTGACATAATAACATTAATTACAATAATTAGGTACTGTATTGTTGATCTGTTTTGTGGTTATGTTGATCTATCAAAATCTATATTTAAAATTACATTACGTTTTTAGATTTTATTTATTTTTATATATATACACTGTGTGTGTGTGTGTGTGTGTGTGTGTGTGTGTGTGTGTGAATATATATATATATATATATATATATATATATATATAAATACATACATATACATATGTAATTTCTTTACTAAGATCCTTTCTTGCATTGAGATTTTATTAATTAATTGTCTTTTTTGTGTGTATTTGTAGATTGTTTATTCATGATCTGTCCATGTACGATCCATTGACCAGATGTTTAGGAAATTATGAACCGTTTGTGTAGTTTTTCCAGCATACTAATTACTTCAGTCCAAATGGCCAATGTTAGCATGGAGTATGGACACACACACACACACACACACATACATACACACACACAGACATTAGTACTGGAGTGTTTGTGACAAACAGAATTAATTTAATCCTTATTGTGTTACGCAACATTTCAAGTCAGATCTTACGTGTCTGAAATGGATCATCCGGACAACAAACCACAGCAACACAAAGTCTGTGTAATTTGTGCTTTTATTAAGATTTATATGTTCATTTTCAACAGAGACAACAGAGAATTATTTTTTAAATATACTATGTATATTAATATTCATATAATGATAGATTTAACAATTTACTAGATAGATGGATTTGCTTTCCTTTACTGTGTTTCTCTCGAGTCCCGATGGATTTATATTCCTGGTCTGTGTGTGTGTGTGTGTGTGTGTGAGAGAGAGAGCGAGCGAGCGAGCCAGAGATCATGTGAAGCCCCATTGATCTGTCGGAAGAGGTCCGGGTGGTACGGAGACCCCAGCTTTCCCGGGAGAGCTAGTGTTTGTCCCGGAGAGAGGGACTGTCGGTGTGACTGTGAGCAGATCCTCGGAGAGACAGACTCTGTCCAGGAAACATGAGGAAACTCACAAACATAGATGGATGGATGGATAGATATATAGATGGATGGATAGACATAGATAGATAGATAGATGGATGGATGGATGGATGGATGGATGGATGGATGGATGGATGGATGGATGGACGGATGGACGGACGGATAGACAATAGATAGATGGATGGATGGATAGATATATAGATGGATGGATAGACATAGATAGATAGATAGATGGATGGATGGATGGATGGATGGATGGATGGATGGATGGATGGATGGACGGATGGACGGACGGACGGATAGACAATAGATAGATGGATGGATGGATGGATGGATGGATAGATGGATGGATAGATGGATTGATGGATAGACAATAGATAGATGGATGGATGGATGGATGGATGGATGGATGGATGGATGGATGGATTGATAGATGGATAGATAGATAGATAGATAGATAGATAGATAGATAGATAGATAGATAGATAGATAGATAGATAGATAGATAGATAGATAGATAGTGTCCGTGTGTGTAGTGTCCGTGTGTGTAGTGTCCGTGTGTAGTGTCTGTGTGTGTGTCCGTGTGTGTAGTGTCTGTGTGTGTGTCCGTGTGTAGTGTCCGTGTGTGTAGTGTCCGTGTGTGTAGTGTGTAGTGTCCGTGTGTGTAGTGTGTAGTGTCCGTGTGTGTAGTGTCCGTGTGTGTAGTGTCCGTGTGTGTAGTGTCCGTGTGTGTAGTGTCCGTGTGTAGTGTCCGTGTGTGTAGTGTGTAGTGTCCGTGTGTAGTGTCCGTGTGTGTAGTGTCCATGTGTGTAGTGTCCGTGTGTAGTGTCCGTGTGTGTAGTGTCCGTGTGTAGTGTCCGTGTGTGTAGTGTCCGTGTGTAGTGTCCGTGTGTGTAGTGTCCGTGTGTGTAGTGTCCGTGTGTAGTGTCCGTGTGTGTAGTGTCCGTGTGTGTAGTGTCCGTGTGTGTAGTGTCCGTGTGTGTAGTGTCCGTGTGTAGTGTCCGTGTGTGTAGTGTCCGTGTGTGTAGTGTCCGTGTGTGTAGTGTGTAGTGTCCGTGTGTAGTGTCCGTGTGTGTAGTGTCCGTGTGTGTAGTGTCCGTGTGTGTAGTGTCCGTGTGTGTAGTGTCCGTGTGTGTAGTGTCCGTGTGTGTAGTGTCCGTGTGTGTAGTGTCCGTGTTTGACGGGATGGAGAATCGCATATTCTTTATTCCTGCCGGCTGGTCTTTTCATCCCGTGCCAAACGTGTGCAGATCGGCAGGTGTGTGTGTGTGTTTCACCTCCGAACACAAGAACCTTAAACCATTCACATCCAAACATGTGCAGCGTGTCCAAACAGGTCATGTGTCTTATTTATACATGTTTTACATCTTTTATCAGACTCACAAATGAGAAAACCTGAAGCGGTTCTTCATACAGGAGCGACCATATTAGCAAGTGTGAAGCTGGAGTGTGTCTAGTGTCCTTTTGTGTCTCTCGTTGTGTTTGTGTCCAGCTGGTTTAAAGCCAAATGTGTTTTAAGACACTCCAGCGTAGAAATAGGTCAGATTTAACACACACACACACACACACACACACATTTATCTAAATGAGGACATGTCTATTGTCTTTATAATGTATAAAAGAAAGCAGTGCATAGAAAATCAAAAAAATATTTTAATCTTTTGCCAAATAGATGCTTTGTCAGATTGAACTTACTATTAGGGACAATTTTGTACAAAACTATCTGAACACACACACACACACATGTGCTGGCCGGCTGAGTCTCGGCCGCTCATGAACGATCTAAAATAGCAGCGGGGAAAAAAACGTCCACAAGTTTGAAATGTTGAAGTAATCAGTCTTTGATCCTGGTGGTTTTATTATTTTAATAATGCGTCTGTGATCCGGCCGTCTGAAGTCCATATGTTCACCATTACAGACCCTTCACATCAAACACACACACACAGCCTTCATCTTAATTCTAATTAACTTTATATGGGGCTGTGTGTGTGTGTGCGTGTGTGTGTGTGCGCGTGTGTGTGTGTGTGTGTGTATGTGTGTGTGTGTGTGTGTGTGTGTGTGTGTGTGTGTGTGTGTGTGTGTGTGTGTGTGTGTGTGAGAGTGTGTGTGTGTGTGATGTTGTCGTGATTGGTTTGTTTATTTAATGTCCACTTTCTCAGTAACACATGTGTTGTGTGAATGAGATCTGTAACGTGTGTGTTTCTTATCTTCAGATGTTTCTGCTGTTATGTTGCATTTATTCTGATGAGAAACATTTGAGTTGGTATTGATGGATGGATCTTGAGCACAGTTTGAGACATTGCTGGAGTCTCTGATGCGTGTGTTTTTCCTGTGGTGTGTTTTTCCGCACACACTGATGCGACGTTAGGGTTAGTAAACGCTGGAGTTTGGTCACACACTAGTCGAGTTGCAAGTGATTTGTACTAATAGTTTGTCTGATGTCAAAATCCATAAAAACTACACAGAGGACAACACAAGTACAACGACTGCTGTGTGTGTGTGTGTGCGTGCACATGTTTTCATGTCTGTTTCTGAGGTCACGGGGTCACAACAGTGACATAAACATGAGAAATGCTTTTTTGCCCTTCTACGTTCAATGTGTGTGTTGTTTAATATATCTTTTTTTTCTTTTTTTTTGGCTATATAAAATTAATGATGATCTTTAAACATTAACTTTCCTGAAGTTCCTGTTTTCATGAAAGTTGGCATGTGTCATTTCATTTTGTGAAAAATATGCAAAATATAGTAAATTAAATAATGCTATATGCTTTAAATATATATATATATAATTTATTGTTTATTTATATATGTATAAATCTGTTCTCTTGGTGCATATGAAAATTATTCAGTTTCAGTCTTCCTTGTTTTATTTAGTAAAACTCAATTTATTATTTTTGACTAAAGTTTTATTATATTTACTTTGCATATTTTAAATGCACCTTTGCAATAATTACTGATTGAAAAAAATCTTAGTTATGGATTTAAGCCATTTCAGAGCCTACATTTTGAGATAAATTTTAAATAACGTCAGAATTCTGAGAAAGGAGCTAATAATATGTGTATTAAATGTTGAGCGCAGCTGCTTCTGTGTGTGCCTTAACATTCCTTTCTTAATTATTGCCATCGATTGATTGTTTATGGTGACAGTTCGTCAAGTATCTGTGTGCCAACTGGCACGTCACCAACTCCACAACTGCTGGACACACACACACACACACACACACACTCTCTCTCTCTCTCTCACACACACACACACACACACGTGTCCTACTGCCACTGAAACACAGCATCTCATCTGTTTGTCAGTTGACTTCTGCTTCCCAAGGTTACACTTCCACTGGTTGCCTCGAGTCCCACTTAAACCTTTCCAGATTTCCACAATCTTTCCTGGTAATCCTCTGAAATTGATTTGGCAGGTTTTCGTGGGATGGTCCGGTGGGGTTTGGTGAGGGTTTAGAGCTGATAGCGGATCAGATATCACTCGCGCGCTGATTGTGTTAATGTCTGGATGGAATGTCATGGAATTATCCAGCGCACTGGATCTCAATGGGACGGAACATTCTATTTGGCTCTTTCCGAAGGTTCCGTTTTCAGCGGCCAATCAGGGAGCTCGCCTGCTTCGATTGCGGTCACGTGACCGGCGTGTCGGTCCCGACCAATCGGAGTGGCGCGTCCCATGAAAGGGTCGTTAGAATATCACCATGGAAATGAGTTTGGACGGCAGCCATTTTCTGCCGCCCGTTTTCTCCTCGAACACTTCCTGTGGGTCACACACACACACAAACACACACGCGCCTTATTTCGGTCTAAATGTGGCGTGTTCATGTTTTTCACACAGAGCATCGTGAATTGCATGTATTTTTCAGGTTGCAAAAGTGATCAACAAAGGAATAAACCAACTACATCTTTGCATCTGTTGTGTTTGTTGAGGTGTGAGTTCATTTGGCTGGTTTGCACGTGTGTGTGTGTGTGTGTGTGTGTGGATCGAGGCATCTGGCAGTAATTAGGTTAAATTAGAAGCGCTGTGGTCACTTGCCAAAAGCTCTATACCTTGAAAGGCTGCACAAATAATAAAGCGCCTGTAGTAAAGCCCGTCGTGTGTGTGTGTGTGTGTGTGTGTGCGCACGCTCAATTGTTGTGTTTTTGGTCTGTAATAATAGTCTGTATCTTGTAACATGATGCAAAATAACCTTTAAATGGCCACAATCTCCAGGATGTTTACTCCTCTTTTCCTCCAGTTCTCCCTGATTGTCCAGTGTTCTGCTGTAGTTTCTCTCTCTCCTCCTCTGTGTTTTTAAAGCCTTCTTTGACTTGTTTGATTGGAGAATTAGAAGAGGCCTGGAGTGGCTCTTATTACCCATAAGGCTGTGTGGGTGGAAGCATGCGTGTCATTTCCTGTTTACGTGGTCAGCTTGAGAACTGAAGCGATACTGGCCCAGTGTGAGTCGGTCTATGAAGCAGGTGCAGAGTTTTCCTTTTAACTGAAGCTATAATAATAATAATAATATATATATATATATATATCTATGTGTGTGTGTGTGTGTGTGTGTATATATATATATATGTGTGTGTGTGTGTGTATATATATATACATATATGTGTGTTATTTATTCTGGCTTTAATGCTTAATACAGATCTTTCCATGAAGCAGGTGCTTTTACATTTTGAAAAAGAAATTTCTGTATGATTTTAAACTCAAAAATTATTTCAGATTATTTTAGTGTTTGTACATGATCTCCATTTCAAGCTAAATTATATATTTGAATATATATACAGTGCAATGCATAAGTGAATACACCCATGCTAAAGTTGACTAAAAAGAGGAATAAAAAATCATATTTTGGAAATTGAACTTAATGCCTTAATTTAAAAAATTAGGAAAAATCCAACCTTTAAGGACACCAATTTTCTTTGTGAATGAATAATGTATCGTAAATAAATAAATGTTCTTCCTTAAAATACAGGGTGCATAAGTGAGTACACCCCTATGTTAAATTCCCATAGAGGCAGGCAGATTTTTATTTTTAAGTATTTATTTTTTTATTTTTTTTTAGGATACTATGCATCCTGATAAAGTTCCCTTGGCCTTTGGAATTAAAATAGCCCCACATCATCACATAGCCTTCACCATACCTAGAGATTGGCATGGGGTACTTTCCATAAGATCATCTCTCAATGCAAATCAAACTAGCTTTTAGGCTAACTGAAATAAAACCATGCCAATCTCTAGGTATGGTGAAGTCTATGTGATGATGTGGGGCTATTTTAATTCCAAAGGCCAAGGGAACTTTATCAGGATGCATAGTATCATAAAAAGAAATAAAAAAATAAATACTTAAAAATAAAAATCTGCCTGCCTCTATGGGAATTTAACATAGGGGTGTACTCACTTATGCACCCTGTATTTTAAGGAAGAACATTTATTTATTTACGATACATTATTCATTCACAAAGAAAATTGGTGTCCTTAAAGGTTGGATTTTTCCTAATTTTTTTAATTAAGTTATTACGTTCAATTTCCAAAATATGATTTTTTATTCCTCTTTTTAGTCAACTTTAGCATGGGTGTATTCACTTATGCATTGCACTGTATATATATATATATATATGAAACAAATACTAAATTACTAATAATTTTAAATGTGTGTGTATATATATTCTAACTATTTTAATGTAATGTACAATAGTATATTTATAGTAATATATAACTATAATAATAATTATAACTGTAACTATAAAATGTCCGTTTCTGAGAAAGAGAATTTACTGCAGATATTTCTACTAATATCCACTTTTCAAAAATCTGAGTAACACTTAAAACCTTATATGTATAATGCATTATAAAAGTGTTTTTAATGCATTAATTATGCCTTGTAATGCAGCTTATAATACATTGTATGATGTCATCATAAATAATTGTAACCACAGTTATAATACATAATAATTCTTATCTATTCATTGTTACACGTTTAGAATGAGTTAAAACACACGACAAGCAATGTCAGATCTGCAAATGTTACAATGCACAATTATTTCTGATGCATTATGACATTAATTATGAATAGCTTTATTATGCATTATACATAACGGCTGTAAGTAAAGTGTGTTTCTGAAATAAATCATGAAATATCAGTAATGGCGTTGAGGCTTTGAGATGTGTGTGATTCAGAGTGTGTGTGAGAAGAGAAGAATCTCTTCAGAGTGTGTGTGAGATCACCAATCTCTTCAGAGTGTGTGTGAGAAGAGAAGAATCTCTTCAGAGTGTGTGTGAGATCACCAATCTCTTCAGAGTGTGTGTGAGAAGAGAAGAATCTCTTCAGAGTGTGTGTGTGTGTGAGATCACCAATTTCTTCAGAGTGTGTGTGAGAAGAGAAGAATCTCTTCAGAGTGTGTGTGTGTGTGTGTGTGTGTGTGTGTGTGTGTGTGTGTGTGTGTGTGTGTGTGTGTGTGTGTGTGTGTGTGAGAAGAGAAGAGAAGAATCTCTTCAGAGAGTGTGTGTGTGTGTGTGTGTGTGTGTGTGTGTGTGTGTGTGTGTGTGTGTGTGTGTGTGTGTGTGTGTGTGTGTGTGTGTGTGTGTGTGTGTGTGTGTGTGTGAGATCACCAGTCTCTTCATCTGTTCTGACTCAAACACTCGTATTATAAACACATGCTCTTGTTCTGATCCTGTTCAAAGAAAGTCATCATGGTTTCGTGATTTTACTCCTTTATTTTAATGCGTGTTCGTTTATTATGATATTCTGCTTTTTTACTATTCATATTAATGAACTTTATCTTTGCTTAATCATTTTTCATTCATTTTTTTAATTGTTTCTTGTAATTCTGTAACATTCTGATCATAAGTTACTTATGTTGCATTTTTCCATTATCATGCACTATAATAAAAATATATAAGATTAAAATTTTTTTTATAAAAAGCAATAGATGTCAGTTGTATGGCCTACATGTGAATGTATTTGTGAATTGTGTGCTACTGAATATTGTGTGTGAGAGAGTGAGTGAGAGAGAAAGAGTGTACGTGTGAATGTATGTGTGTGTGTGTGTGTGTGTGTGTGTGTGTGTGTGTGTGTGTGTGTGTGTGTGTGTGTGTGTGTGTGTGTGTGTGTGTGTGTGTGATGAGAGTATGAGTGTGTGTGTGTGTGTGTGTGTGTGTGTGTGTGTGTGTGTGTGTATGTGAGAGTATGAGTGTGTGTTTGTGAGTGTGAATGTGTGTGTGTGAGTGAGATAGAGTGTGTGCACTTGTTTTCATGACAACTGAGGACATTTTTATGATAACACACCTGCAAATGAGGACACTCGGGAAAATATGTCTGTGTGTGAATGTGTGTGTGTGAGTGAGATAGAGTGTGTGTGTGTGTGTGTGTGTGTGTGTGTGTGTGTGTGTGTGTGTGTGTGTGTGTGTGTGTGTGTGTGTGTGTGTGTGTGTGTGTGTGTGTGTGTGTGTGTGTGTGTGTGTGTGTTGAGCTCCACTAGAGGGCTCCTGCAGCAGTAAATCACTGTAATCAAACAGGGTAAATCTGTTAGAGAACAAAGATATGCCGTCGATCCTCGACAAAGACAAGAATGAGAGAAAAGAAGAGAAGAAAGAAACATGGCAGCGCTTGACACGTAATCCTGTTGATCTGAAACAGAGAACACACACGCAGACTATGAGCGCATGGCTTGAAGCGGTTGGATCTTCCAGTGTGTGTGTGTGTGTGTGTGTGTGTGTGTGTCTACCTGGCATGGCATCCATGAGGATGAACAATAAAGAAATGAAAAGCAAGGCAGATATCAGTGTGTGGATGGGAGTGTGTAGCGGTTCCTCTCGGCACCATCTGTGCTGCACACACACACACAGATCTGACGGCTTTCTTCTGCCATCGCTATGGCAACACACACACAGCAAGGCCACACTGTCAAGCTGTCAGTCAAATCAGAGATGCCTACACACACATACTCACATACACACACTCACATACACACACACACACTCTCACATACTGTACACAGACACACACTCACAGACACACTCACACACTCACATACACACACACTCTCACACACACACACATACTCTCTCTCACTCTCGCACACACACTCTCTCTCACACACACACACACACTCATACACTCTCTCTCTCACTCACTCTCACACACACTCTCTCTCTCTCACACACACACACTCTCTCACTCACAGACACACAAACACAGGTCTTCGACTTCAGACCTGACCGTGAACCAACGCAACACACCTTTCTTTTTTCTTCTTTCTTCTCTTCTCTTTTTGTTTTGTTTAGTTTTTTTTCTTTTTGTTTATTATTGTTTCACTTTTCATTTACATTCTTTTAGTTTTTTTTCCTTTTCTTTTTTATTTATTTTTGTTCTGTTTCTTTTTTCTTACTTTTCTTTTCTCTCCCTCCATCTGCATGTGTTTCTCCAGGTTCAGTTGATGTATTTAGAGGTCAATTAAAAGCTTTGGTGTCTTTGATCGTGTGTGTGTGTGTGTGTGTGTGTGTGTGTGTGTGTGTGTGTGTGTGTGTGTGTGTGTGTGTGTGTGTGTGTGTGTGTGTGTGTGTGTGAGTCTCACATCTTGAACTAATCTCTCAGTATAAACACTGAATTGAGCTTGTTTCTTTCTCTCTGTCTCATTTCGCCTCTCTTTGTTTTCTCTCATTCTCATATGAATTTCATGTGTTGTGTGATTATGTGTGTGTTTGTTGTGTTCGATCAGATCCAGATGTGTTTTCTCCACCTGTTATTGTTCTTAGAGGAATATTGTTCTTGAAACTGAATGTCCATGTTCAACATCTGTGACACACGGTTTATTATCGCCTCAACTCGTTTTGAGCTGGAACTACTGATCGATGTGGAGTTTTCTCACGTAAACTGTGTTTTACTGATATTTTTCATTTTCCTAAAGAAACTGTTTTCATTTCTTTTTTTCTTCGTTAGCGAACTCCTTTGAGCTGAAATATTTTCTTGAAGTCCCTCTGAGATTATAAGATATTACTTCAATAATTTACCAACATGTTGACGGTTTTCTGATGTAGGTCTTTTATTTACATTCTAAAATCATTCAGTGTTCTATTTAGATTTGTTTTTACTTTAAAAGTAATTTAAATGTATATTTTTATGATTCAATTATTAGCTTTTCATTGACTGTTTTTATTTGAAAATAATTTATTTTAATTGTACATTTTTTATTTAATCATTAGCTTTTCATCAACTTGTTTAGATTTTTTTGTTTTAAAATTAGTAATTTATATTGTGAATTTTTATGACATAATTAGTTGCGTTTCATAAACCATTTTTTTGTTTTATATATATATATATATATATATATATATATATATATATTATAAAAAATTATTTAATTAATTATTAGCTTTTCATCAGCTCACAAACCCCAGTTTAATAGCAAATAGTTATAATTTCAGTATCATGAGCAGGAAAAAACTGTTCAGAAATCAAATGAAGTTGATCTCGTCTGAACTGACAACTTGATCGAAACAAGCAAAATCTGTGTGTGTGTGTGTGTGTGTGTGAGAGAGAGAGAGTCTGTCTGTGTGTGTGTGTGTGTGTGTGTGTGTGTGTGTGTGTGTGTGTGTGTGTGTGTGTGTGTGTGTGTGTGTGTGTGTGTGTGTGTGTGTGTGTGTGTGTGTGTGTGTGTGTGTGTGTCTCACTCTCTCTATTAGTTGTGTGTAAAGTGTTTCCTGGCTGTATTGACATCTGACCTGAAACACACATACACATAGTCACACACACATACACACAGTCACAGGTGCTGTTGTGGGAGGCACTTGTCTTTGCACGGTTCTCCCTAATCAAGCCACAGGAAGCCGCTTCTCCTCAGGGAGTGTGTGTGTGTGTGTGTGTCAGTGTGTCTGTGTGTGTGTGTGTGCGCTCTCTCGCTGTGGTTCATGTGGAATAGATTAGTGTTTGATGGTAAAGCCAGACCCCAGTGTGTGTGTGTGTGTGTGTGTGTGTGTGTGTGTGTGTGTGTGTGTGTGTGTGTGTGTGTGTGTGTGTGTGTGTGTGTGTGTGTGTGTGTTGGAGCTCTTGATGTTGCTCTACATCTGTACAGCATTATGGCAGTTGCAGGTTGATGGAATAAAGTCCAAAGTGAGGGGCGGAAGTTGGAACTTCCGCAAAAAAATAATGAATGTTAGTTGGCTAGTTTGTTAAGTGTCTATCTTAAAAGTGTGTGTTTTCATGCATGTGTATGATTATAGCATGTGTGTGTGTTGTGGGTCAGTTCAGCACAGGTGCAGCAAGCGAGTCACACTGATAAGGTGTAGAGGGAGAGACTGTGTGTGTGTGTGTTGTGGCTTTCGTGACTGCTTTGGTTTCACTCCATCTGCTCCTGATCTGCAGCAGTAAACAGACTCACTCCTGCAGCATTTGTTCTCCAGAAGTGAATGATTCCTCAAATCATGTGTGTTGTTGAGCAGAGGTGTCCTGCTACTTTTAAATGATGCTCCGATTTCACCTGCTGGACCAAAAAATCCCACAGACACACATTGAATGAGAAACCAGAGCCACATCTACAGACCAAACAGGAAGAAAACACCTAGCAACCGCCTAGCAACCCTGAACTCATTAACAACTGCATAGCAACACCGCAAAACACTTGAAACACCCTAACTGCATAGCAACACCATCATACACTCGAAACACCCTAACTGCATAGCAACACCCTCAAATACTCGAAACACCCTAACTGCATAGCAACAGCCTAAAACACTCTAAACACCCTAACTGCATAGCAACACCATCATACACTCGAAACACCCTAACTGCATAGCAACACCCTCAAATACTCGAAACACCCTAACTGCATAGCAACAGCCTCAAACACTCGAAACACCCTAACTGCATAGCAACAGCCTAAAACACTCTAAACACCCTAACTGCATAGCAACACCCTCATACACTCAAAACACCCTAACTGCATAGCAACACCCTCAAACACTCAAAACACCCTAACTGTATAGCAACACCCTCATACACTCGAAACACCCTAACTGCATAGCAACACCCTCAAACACTCGAAACACCCTAACTGCATAGCAACAGCCTAAAACACTCGCAACAGCCTAAAACACTCGAAACACCCTAACTGCATAGCAACACCCTCATACACTCGAAACACCCTAATTGCATAACAACACCCTCATACACTCGAAACACCCTAACTGCATAGCAACACCCTCATACACTGGAAACACCCTAACTGCATAGCAACACCCTCAAACACTGGAAACACCCTAACTGCATAGCAACAGCCTAAAACACTCAAAACACCCTAACTGCATAGAAACAGCCTAAAACACTCGAAACACCCTAACTGCATAGCAACACCCTCAAACACTCGAAACACCCTAACTGCATAGCAACACCCTCATACACTCGAAACACCCTAACTGCATAGCAACACCCTCATACACTCGAAACACCCTAACTGCATAGCAACACCCTCAAACACTCGAAACACCCTAACTGCATAGCAACACCCTCATACACTCGAAACACCCTAACTGCATAGCAACACCCTCAAACACTCGAAACACCCTAACTACATAGCAACACCCTAAAACACTCGAAACACCCTAACTGCATAGAAACAGCCTAAAACACTCGAAACACCCTAACTGCATAGCAACACCCTCAAACACTCGAAACACCCTAACTGCATAGCAACACCCTCATACACTCGAAACACCCTAACTGCATAGCAACACCCTCATACACTCGGAACACCCTAACTGCATAGCAACACCATCATACACTCGAAACACCCTAACTGCATAGCAACACCCTCAAATACTCGAAACACCCTAACTGCATAGCAACAGCCTAAAACACTCTAAACACCCTAACTGCATAGCAACACCATCATACACTCGAAACACCCTAACTGCATAGCAACACCCTCAAATACTCGAAACACCCTAACTGCATAGCAACAGCCTCAAACACTCGAAACACCCTAACTGCATAGCAACAGCCTAAAACACTCTAAACACCCTAACTGCATAGCAACACCCTCATACACTCAAAACACCCTAACTGCATAGCAACACCCTCAAACACTCAAAACACCCTAACTGTATAGCAACACCCTCATACACTCGAAACACCCTAACTGCATAGCAACACCCTCAAACACTCGAAACACCCTAACTGCATAGCAACAGCCTAAAACACTCGCAACAGCCTAAAACACTCGAAACACCCTAACTGCATAGCAACACCCTCATACACTCGAAACACCCTAATTGCATAACAACACCCTCATACACTCGAAACACCCTAACTGCATAGCAACACCCTCATACACTGGAAACACCCTAACTGCATAGCAACACCCTCAAACACTGGAAACACCCTAACTGCATAGCAACAGCCTAAAACACTCAAAACACCCTAACTGCATAGAAACAGCCTAAAACACTCGAAACACCCTAACTGCATAGCAACACCCTCAAACACTCGAAACACCCTAACTGCATAGCAACACCCTCATACACTCGAAACACCCTAACTGCATAGCAACACCCTCATACACTCGAAACACCCTAACTGCATAGCAACACCCTCAAACACTCGAAACACCCTAACTGCATAGCAACACCCTCATACACTCGAAACACCCTAACTGCATAGCAACACCCTCAAACACTCGAAACACCCTAACTACATAGCAACACCCTAAAACACTCGAAACACCCTAACTGCATAGAAACAGCCTAAAACACTCGAAACACCCTAACTGCATAGCAACACCCTCAAACACTCGAAACACCCTAACTGCATAGCAACACCCTCATACACTCGGAACACCCTAACTGCATAGCAACACCCTCAAACATTCGAAACACCCTAACTGCATAGCAACAGCCTAAAACACTCGAAACACCCTAACTGCATAGCAATAGCCTAAAACACTCGAAACACCCTAACTGCATAGCAACACCCTCATACACTCGAAACACCCTAACTGCATAGCAACACCCTCATACACTCGAAACACCCTAACTGCATAGCAACAGCCTAAAACACTCGAAACACCCTAACTGCATAGCAACACCCTCATACACTCGAAACACCCTAACTGCATAGCAACACCCTCAAACACTCAAAACACCCTAACTGCATAGCAACACTCTAAAACAATCGAAACACACTAACTGCATAGCAACACTCTAAAACAATCGAAACACACTAACTGCATAGCAACACCCTAAAACACTTGAAACACCCTAACTGCTTAGCAACAGCCTAGAACACTCGAAAAACCCTAACTGCATAGCAACAGCCTATAAAACACTTAAAGCGCATAGGAATGTGTGCGTTAACAATGGACAGGTGCTTCACTACAGCAGAAAAATACAGCCAGAACTCAATCTCCATGTTATTGAACTCCCCCAGAGTCATAGTCTGATCTCTTTCACAGACGTGTGTGTGTGTGTATGTCAGATGCTTCATGGGAAAGTCCTCCATCTGTGCTGAAGTCTCTTGGTCTCCATAAAACTCCTCAAACTTCACCCTTGAGCTCTGGAGACATCACAAGTTCTCTGTTGAGTTTCATTTAGCTTTGTCTCAGATTTTTCTCCCACAATTCCTTGGGAAAAAATAAAACATAATTTTCTCATCAGAAACCACTTAAAGTTTTCTTTTGCTCTGCATTTAGTCACAGAGCTGTCTTGGAGAAACATTTGAGACGTTAGAGAGATCTCTAATCTGTGATGTTTTTGTTGTCATTTGAGGTGAATTTAGGAAGATCTTCTGTTTCTGTATATCTGAGGGTCGTTCTGTCCTCGTACGCCTACTGTGTGTTTATCCCAGCACAATATTCCCATCCGGCATGTTCCCAGTGTTCCTGCTAGTCATTACAGCACAGTTTTCCAGACGGGAATGCTCTGCTATTTGTGCGCTGATGTCATCACTGATCCGCCGCAGCTGCTCCTCTCACACTCGCACTAAATTATTGTGTTGCAACACTTTGGGAACACTGCAAATTGTTCCTGGGAAAGTGTTTCTCTCCTGATATTATAAAGAGCAGTTTTGCTGGCTGCTGCTGTCTTTCCTCTAATGGTTCTTCATGCATGTCATGGTGATCTTGATTGCATAATCTAAAGTGAAATGCATGTTGAGAGTGTGTGTTGTGTCTTCAGTCATCCTGATCAGTGTGTGTTGTGTGTGTGTGTTTCAGGTATACGCCCCGTCTGCCAGCACTGCCGATTATAACCGAGACTCACCAGGTTACCCGTCCTCTAAAGCACCGGGCAGCAGCTTTCCCAGCTCCTTCTTTATGCCAGGTAAACACAGAACAATTGCCTAACACACTCTGAATACCCTAAAAACCACATAGCAACAGTCTTAAAACACCCAAAACACCATAGCAACTGTATAGCAACAGCCTAAAACACTTGCATCACTCTAGAAACAGCATAGCAACAGCCTAAAACACTCAGAACCCCCTAGTGATTGCATAGCAACAGCCTAAAACACTTGCATCACTCTAGAAACAGCATAGCAACAGCCTAAAACACTCAGAATACCCTAGCAATTGCATAGCAACTGCCTAAAACTCTTACATCCCCCTAGAAACAGCATAGCAACAGCCTAAAACACTCAGAACACCCTAGCGATTGCATAGCAACAGCCTAAAACGCTTGCATTACCCTAGAAACAGCATAGCAACAGCCTAAAACACGCAGAATACCCTAGCAATTGCATAGCAACTGCCTAAAACTCTTACATCCCCCTAGAAACAGCATAGCAACAGCCTAAAACGCTCAGAACCCCCTAGTGATTGCATAGCAACTGCCTAAAACACTTGCATCACCCTAGAAACAGAATAGCAACAGCCTAAAACACTCAGAATACCCTAGCGATTGCATAACAACTGCCTAAAACACTTGCATCACCCTAGAAACAGAAGAGAAACAGCCTAAAACACTCAGAATACCCTAGCAATTACATAACAACTGCCTAAAACACATGCATCACCCTAGAAACAGCCTAAAACACTCAGAATACCCTAGCAATTACATAACAACTGCCTAAAACACATGCATCACCCTAGAAACAGTATAGAAACAGCCTAAAACACGCAGAACACCCTAGCGATTGCATAGCATCAGCCTAAAACACTCAAAATACTCTAGCGATTACATAACAACTGCCTAAAACACTTGAATTACCCTAGAAACAGCCTAAAACACTCAGAATACCCTAGCAATTACATAACAACTGCCTAAAACACATGCATCACCCTAGAAACAGCCTAAAACACTCAGAATACCCTAGCAATTACATAACAACTGCCTAAAACACATGCATCACCCTAGAAACAGTATAGAAACAGCCTAAAACACGCAGAACACCCTAGCGATTGCATAGCATCAGCCTAAAACACTCAGAATACCCTAGCAATTACATAACAACTGCCTAAAACACATGCATCACCCTAGAAACAGTATAGAAACAGCCTAAAACACGCAGAACACCCTAGCGATTGCATAGCAACAGCCTAAAACACTCAGAATACCCTAGCGATTACATAACAACTGCCTAAAACACTTGCATTACCCTAGAAACAAAATAGCAACAGCCTAAAACACTCAGAATACCCTACCGATTGCATAGCAACAGCCTAAAACACTTGCATCACCCTAGAAACAGAATAGCAACAGCCCAAAACACTCAGAATACCCTAGCAATTACATAACAACTGCCTAAAACACATGCATCACCCTAGAAACAGCCTAAAACACTCAGAATACCCTAGCAATTACATAACAACTGCCTAAAACACATGCATCACCCTAGAAACAGTATAGAAACAGCCTAAAACACGCAGAACACCCTAGCGATTGCATAGCATCAGCCTAAAACACTCAGAATACCCTAGCAATTACATAACAACTGCCTAAAACACATGCATCACCCTAGAAACAGTATAGAAACAGCCTAAAACACGCAGAACACCCTAGCAATTGCATAGCAACAGCCTAAAACACTCAGAATACCCTAGCGATTGCATAGCAACAGCCTAAAACACTTGCATCACCCTAGAAACAGAATAGCAACAGCCTAAAACACTCAGAATACTCTACCGATTACATAACAACTGCCTAAAACACATGCATCACCCTAGAAACAGTATAGAAACAGCCTAAAACACGCAGAACACCCTAGCAATTGCATAGCAACAGCCTAAAACACTCAGAATACCCTAGCGATTGCATAGCAACAGCCTAAAACACTTGCATCACCCTAGAAACAGAATAGCAACAGCCTAAAACACTCAGAATACCCTAGCAATTACATAACAACTGCCTAAAACACATGCATCACCCTAGAAACAGTATAGAAACAGCCTAAAACACGCAGAACACCCTAGCGATTGCATAGCATCAGCCTAAAACACTCAAAATACCCTAGCGATTCCATAGCAACTGCCTAAAACACTTACATCCCCCTAGAAACCACACAGCAACAGCTTAAAACACTCAGAACACTTGTTAACTATGGAAGGGTGCTTCACTACAGCAGAATCAAACCAGCCATGTTATTGGACCTCTCAGGTCCAGAAGTCAAAGCCCGATTCAACTCTGATCTGCTCTCTCTCTCTGTGTGTGTGTGTGTGTGTGTGTGTGTGTGTGTGTGTGTGTGTGTGTGTGTGTGTGTGTGTGTGTGTGTGTGTGTGTGTATTTCATGAATGATTTCAGACGGTCATCACAGTACAGACCCATGGAGCTCGTCCGGCAGTATGAACCAGCCCGGATACAACAGCATGCTGGGAAACTCCACACACAGCGCTCAGAGCAGCAGCTACTGCGGCCTTCACCCACACGAGAGACTCGTGAGCGCATTTACTCGCATATCTTCACCAGCTTAAAGGTGCACTGTGTCATTCTTAGCGCCATCTAGTAGTGAGGTTGTGAATTGCAACCAACAGAAGTTATGGTGGCCGACAGGAAGTGATGTCGTCATCTGAGACAGCAGAGAGTAGCCAGTTCAGCAATGAGGTTTCTTTACAAAGATAAATTAAGAAATTAGGTTTACTTAATTATTCAGTAAAACGATATATATGCGAATATTATTGTTACTTGTTCATCATTGTGTCTTATTCGCTGACTTTAGCTGAAGCTTCTTTCCACGAAGAACAACATAGTGACGAAACGCGTTTGTCTGTTGAGGGCCACTGCAGAAACATGTCGATGTAAGGGGACCCGCGGTGTGTGTAGAGAGAAACGGCTCATTCTAAGTTAATAAAAGCATAACGGTTCATTATGTAAGGTCTTTATACACCACTGAAAACATAGTTATGTATATGATATTGCATCTCTGACAACAGATCCTCCTAAATATTACACAATGCACCTTTAAGATTAGTTCAGCAGACTTTTGAGTTTTTAAACAGTGTCCAATGATAGCACTGCAAAAAACTTTTCTTACTTAGTATTTTTGTCTCGTTTCCAGTCCAAATATCTAAAAATTCTTAAATCAAGATGAGTAAAATGTCATGAGATTTTATTTCTTGTTTTCTGGGGGAATTAATCCAAATTAAGTGAGTTTTTGCTTAAAACAAGCAAAATTATCTACCAACCCCATTGGCAGATAATTTTGCTTGTTTTAAGCAAAAACTCACTTAATTTTTATTTATTTCCCCCAGAAAACAAGACATAATATCTTATGGCATTCTACTCATCTTGATTTAAGAATTTTTAGATATTTGGACTGGAAACGAGACAAAAATACTAAGTAAGAAAAGCATTTTTGCAGTGAGCGAGTGCTTCCAGGATGGAGTTTAAAATAAAGGTGCTCTATGGTCAAAGGTTCAACAATAATAAATGGTTCAAGTTTTCATTTATGACTCGGTCTCATCTGTTGGATAACCCTCTTTCTCTCTGTGTTCTGCAGAGTTACCCGTCACACTCGTCGGCTGAGATTAACCCCAGTCTTCCTCCCATGTCCAGTTTCCATCGGAGCGGCGGGTCGAATCACTACAGCACGGCGTCTTGCTCCGCAACCACTAACGGGACCGACAGCATCATGGGTGAGTCTGGAGTGACTTCCAGTTCACAGGAATATGTGGAAGCGGAAAAAAAATTCTGTATTATGAATTTTTAAGGCCAGACAAGTAATTTGTTGAGGTCAATTTGTAAAGAAAGACTACACGCCTTCCCACGGGTCCTTGAAATCCTTGAAAGTTTGTGAATCTGAAAAAAAATAATTCAAGGCCCTGGAAAGTTGTTGAAAATAAACACACACAGATACAGGTCCTTGAAACTGCTTGAATTTATTTTGTTCAAGAAGTTTATAAGTTTATTCCATGTTATTCCCTCCAGTCCGCTAGTGTGTTATTTCACCAACACTTCATGGCCTATGCATACTAGCTTCACGTTAGAAATGTAATAACCATTCTCCTACATTGGTTCTTTATTTGTTTCAAACAGCAGACTTAATATTTATCCATTTCTGGTCATAATTTGGGGACAGTGAGCGTATAAACCGTTGTGCCGCTGCTTATATTGATCGCGCAGTAAAAATGTCCAAAACCAGTCGTGTGTGGATGAGCATCTGGAACTGGTGGACGTTGTCCTGCTCCACTCCACATTCTTAAGGAATAAACCCCTTTCAGTCGGATCGAAATTTCATTTGGATCGAGCTCAATCGGATCGAATCGGATGGATGGAAGAATATTAGGATAATTGCTTTGAGAGAAGGAGCCAAGGGAGCTACAGGAGATCAGGTTTAGCTGCTCAGTAACATTAGTTATTAATAAACCGATTTAGTCATGTAAAGATGGTCAGTAACTGTTTCTGATCAGCTGATCAACATCATTGGTCATTCCTCCATCTGTCAGTTCCAAAATCAGCCTTAATATTGACATAAACGTTTTCTGTTTTCAGAGTGTTTTTGTGAATACTGAGTAAATGTTAATTGTCTAAAGCAGTGGGTCTCAACTTTTTTTGACTCCAAGGCCCTCCATGTTGGCGAAGAAACTTCTGCCGTTATGACAAAGATTCTTGATTTTAAACTTTTTTTATTTATGGAAACTAGGGGTGTCCATTTATTAAATTGAATTCAACTAAATTAAATTAAAAATAAATGTTTAAATAATCATGTTAAAATTATATTAAATTATATTAAAATCATAACATTTAGATTCTGTCATTATATATTTTAATTAAAAAAATAAGTAAAAATGAAAATTAAGGATTAAATAATTATATTAAAAGTATATCAAATTATATTAAAATTAAAACATTTTATATTACATTTACATTTTATAAATAAAATATATATATATATTTTTTTTAAATATAATAAATTCATATAAATTCATTACTGAACCCTGAACAACATTCAGTTCTTGAAACTTTTGAAATGTACAGAATATACATTTCAAAAGTTTCAAGAACTGAATGTTCTTCAGGGTTCAGTAATGAATTTATATGAATTTATTATATTTAAAAATATATATTTTTAACTCACAAATGACAATTTCTCAGCAATTTCTACTTAAAATATTTTTGAGTTTGACGTAACTAGAATAATGTGTATTCATTATGGATATTTCAATCATTTTTTGTTTAATTTTATAAATGTCCATGCTTTTTGTTCATATATGTCCAGGTTTTCCAAGACCATGAGAATACTGGTTGTTGAGGGAACAAATTATTTTCTTTATTTTCTTATATTTTCTTTATTAATCTTATTTAAAAACTCGTTTTGTCTTATATTAAATAATTTTAAGCAATTTTGAAGTCCCATTGGGGCCCTGGTTGAGAATCACTGCTCTGAAGTGTTCATTTAAAGTCAGCACTTTTGTCTACATCTTATTTAAACGGATAGGAGTTTTAAAGCTCTGTAATCTGTCTCTCTCTCTGTTGTGTTTCAGCGAATCGATCGTCGAGCGGAGCAGGAACGAGTTCGCAGACGGGAGACGCGTTAGGAAAGGCCCTGGCTTCAGTGAGTCAACAGGTCTCATCTCAGCAACACACAGCTGCAAAAGACAACATGAAACCACATTCACAACTTGTTTTATGCTTCGACCAATAGCAAACCACAACTATTCAACCATCCATTCAATCCCTCATGGACCAAATCAAGCCCCGCCTACATTTGTTCTTGTTTGATATACGGTACAATAGACGAGAAAAGACTATCGCAACTTCTGTTTCATGCAGGCTTTAATACAACAGACATTTATTAAGAGAGTAAATGTGATTTCATGTTGCCTTTTAAACATCTTAGCCAGCAGAATCTTTCAGAGGAGTCACACAAACGCTCCTGTAGGGAGTTTGCACATAATGTTGTGTGTTTGTGGCGTTCTCGTTTGTCATTGCTGTGTGTTTGTTGTCGTTGTAGATCTATTCCCCCGACCACACCAATAACAGCTTCTCATCCAACCCGTCCACTCCTGTGGGATCACCTCCGTCGCTCACAGGTAACAGTGTGTGTGTGTGTGTGTGTTTATTCTCAACAGATTGTTAAACACACACACTGTTTGCGCTGATGTCAGTCACCTGATAACACTCTAGTTCTGCTTTTCTGCTCACTGTTTACTATACATTATAATGAGTATGATTATTTAAAAAGAGTATTTGAATTATGATGATCAACATTTTCAACATTTAGTAGGTGCCACTGAGGTTATTATAGTTAACTAAAGCGCAATTCAAAGCGTTTCGTATGTTGCATTTTTCATATTCCCTAGGATGTTCCCACCTACACTCTGAAGAACACTGGGTTAAAAACAACCCAATGTTAACCCAAGGGCTGGGTAAATACAGGACAGACCACATGTTGAGTTAATTTTACCCAGCAGATTGGGTTGTTTATTTAAATTATCTAAACTTTAAAAAAAAATACTCCACACAACTACTGGTTTGCTTGAGAATTCCTTTATTTTCGGTCATATTTTACAGTATAGCATATTTTATATGGTTATGAATGCATATGGCATACATTTAACTCAACCCCTGGGTTGTTACGTCTGACCCAGGATCTGGGTAACACAAAAACTATCCAAACACTGGGTTGTTACGTCTGACCCAGGATCTGGGTTACACAAAAACTATCCAAACACTGGGTTGTTACGTCTGATCCAGGATCTGGGTTACACAAAAACTATCCAAACACTGGGTTGTTACGTCTGACCCAGGATCTGGGTTACACAAAAACTATCCAAACACTGAGTTGTTACGTCTGACCCAGGATCAGGGTAACACAAAAACTATCCAAACACTGGGTTGTTACGTCTGACCCAGGATCTGGGTTACACAAAAACTGCCCAAACACTGAGTTGTTACGTCTGACCCAGGATCTGGGTTACACAAAAACTATCCAAACACTGGGTTGTTACGTCTGACCCAGGATCTGGGTTACACAAAAACTATCCAAACACTGGGTTGTTACGTCTGATCCAGGATCTGGGTAACACAAAAACTATCCAAACACTGGGTTGTTACGTCTGACCCAGGATCTGGGTTACACAAAAACTGCCCAAACACTGAGTTGTTACGTCTGACCCAGGATCTGGGTTACACAAAAACTATCCAAACACTGGGTTGTTACGTCTGACCCAGGATCTGGGTTACACAAAAACTATCCAAACACTGGGTTGTTACGTCTGATCCAGGATCTGGGTAACACAAAAACTATCCAAACACTGGGTTGTTACGTCTGACCCAGGATCTGGGTTACACAAAAACTATCCAAACACTGGGTTGTTACGTCTGACCCAGGATCAGGGTAACACAAA
>CM040829.1:5897503-5947503 GCA_022828995.1 Vimba vimba
GTATCACTGTGATCAAGAGCTGAGAGTCAGATATGATAATGAGCGTTTAGTTTCTGACCAATCACAGCACACTGGGCCATCTGACCAATCAGAGCAGAGCGGCTCTCAGAGAGGCGGGGTTTAGAGAGACTGAAGCGTTTCAGACACTGAGAGAAAAGAGCTGATGCTGCAGTGGAGATTATGAGGAAATTAAAGTGTGTTTTGATCTTTGATGCATGTAAACCTGTTGTAGAGACTCCAGAACTAAACTAGAAGCCTTTAAAATAGTGTAATAGTGCACTTTAAGACTTTTGTTAAGATACTATAACTGAATTTAAGGCTTTTAAAAGCTTCGGATCTACTTTTTCGCACACATACTCCTAAATACAATTTGCAGTTCGCACACTCTTCTTGTTTCCAGTCCAAATATAAAAAAAATTCTTAAATCAAGATGCATTTACTAGATGAGTAAAATGACATAAGATATTAAGTCTTGCTTTCTGGGGAAATAAATAAAAAATTAAGTTTAAATGTAAAAAAAGCAAAATCATCTGCCAATGGGGTAAGAAAAATAATTTTGTTTCTGTTTGAATAAAGATTATTGTTCTGACCCCATTGGCAGATAATTTAGCTTTTTTTAAGCATCAACACACTTAATTTTGTTTAATTCCCCAGAAAGAAAATATCTTATGTCATTTTACTCATCTAGTAAATGCATCTTGATTTAAGAATTTTTAGATAAATGGACTGGAAACAAGACAAAAACACTAAGTAAGAAAAGCATTTTTTGCAGTGCATCTATTTTTAGTCGTAAAAGCGAGTGAAATGCTTGAGCCACTTCCTGTTGAACGATGATCTCAATGCAAACATTTAAGACTAATCTACTCTAAATCTTTGCATCAATTGCAGTAAAAGTCAAGCTTAATGCTGCCAGTGTGCATGACGTCACTGTTGAGCTCCTGTAATGTGTGAGTGTTATCAGGTCAGGTTAGCAGAGTGGACTCTCTTCTGACTGTAAGTTATGAGCAGCGCAGGAATAAATACAGGAAATATCTGAGCGAGAGACAGAACGAGGGGGAGGAATGGACTTCAAAGCATCAGGGAAGATGCTGGTAATATTTTCCATATTTAAGGCTTTTTTTAAGACTTGAAACAATCCATAAAGCTTCAGACAGCTGGAGAGAATAAAGCACAGAAAGAGAATACATAAAGAAAAGAAGATATAATGCTCATAACACACAGTGAAGGGTTGTGTTCTCTTATTACATGCACATTTATACACAAACGAAACTGTTTCTGATACACTCGTATGTTTTTAAGTAGTCATCAGAATGTGAATTGCATTAAATGCATAAAAAATTGTCCCACTGAATTATTGAAAATGAATGTTTTGCTCAGGAACGCATCTTGCACGTTTTCTTCAGAAAATGTAAAAATTAAGTTGCAAAATTGTTTTGAAGTAGCTTTCTTGTAGTCTAAAAAGTGTCGCTCAAGTAAGTGAAACGTAAAGAAATATTCTGCTAGTTTTAATGTGTTTCTCATGAGGAACTGCTCTTTTTAAAGTTGTTTTTGGTTGAGGCGTGTGAGTGCGCTCTGTGTGTGCATATTTCCAGTGTTAACGAGCTGTTTTTAATGACATAAATGAATAAATGCAGGCGTGGGTTTGCTCAGCCGTTTTATTGGACGAGCTCTGCTGTTGACAAGGTCCTGGATCTCTGCTCAATGTCTCAGTGACGCTGATGTTTATTTGTTCACTTCCACGTGTGTGTGTGTGTTTGATTAGTTTCCTTAAAGGAATAGTCAAAAAATTATAATTTTGTCGCATTTTAGTATCATTGATTACCTATTTTTGTTAATATAGTATATCAATGATACTAAAATAATGTGACAAAATGATCCTTTTTGGGTGAAATATCCCTTTCGTTTTATATATATATATATATATATGTATATGTATATATTATTTGTTGTTAAAATTTTGGATTAGATTCTATTTTTATATTCTATTTGAAATCTTGTGTGTTTTAGTTATTTTAGTCCTTCAACTTTAAACGAAAATGAGAAATGTTGCCTTGGCAAGTTTAAGTTTTATTTTATTTCACTTAATGTTTATTTTATTTCTAACAAGATCAGTGTACTTGGGAAGCAACACTGCATAACTTAAGATATTATTTTTAATAGCAGGTATCTTTAATAGTTAATGTTCAGGGGAGCAAACAGCGCGCTTTTCGGCGCCTCCCGCTTTTTTCACGTCAGTTTGGGTGACTTGTGTGAATCGTGCAGCTCCGAAGAGTTTTTTTAAGGGGGGGGGGGGGGGGGGGGGGTCTGATTATAATTTAACCAACAGTAATTCTGGATTGCGTCCACCAACAAGTAAATAGGAAATAAGCGAATCAGAACACTGCGCGCCAAACCAGCAGTATGTGCGCAAGCGTGAACCACTGGTGTTTCTGTCTCACTCTCACTCTGGAAGTCTGGATCTGCCACTGCATCACATTTCTCTCTGCGTGGCGTGTCGGTTTTTATGTCGGCTCTCATGTTAACTGGTTAGAGCTTGTGTTAGAGCACAATGCCTGCGTGACACACACACTTCTCCAGCCGCGCCGAAACCGCGTGCTAGAAATAGAACCGCAACCGACGCCTATTTTTCACGCGACACGCACGAGTGTTGGAAGTTTTCAGACAAAATAGAAGGCGCAAATACATATTAATAAATTACATTTTGATGCTTGAAAGTCTCTCGGTTTTTGACAAATGCATATATAATTGTAATTTAAAAAATATAAAAATTATCGATTTTCAAATATTGCCCCTGTCAATAGGCCTACAGAACGAAATATTCTGTAGCCTATTTTGCCGTCAATACTGTCGACGTTGTCTTTGCTGTATCAGGCTATACATATTATGTTTAACATCCAAATGTAGATGGTCTGTCGGCGCACAGAGCCACGCAGTCGCAGACAGCACGTGAAGTTCGTGAACACCGAATTCCCTTTTCTTTCTTATCTATTTGTGTTTGACCAGACATGTGCAAGAAAAAATAAGCCAGTGTCCGTCTCAACGAGTTTCCCCGTAAACGCAGTCAAAATAAAACGGATGCGTGTCATTACCGGTATTAGATACTAGGGTTGCGCGATATGCTCCATTTTCATATCGTCCTATCGTCAGCCTGTGAGATCGGCGATACACGATATTATCGTGAGGGGGCGGGGCTTACTTATTTGATTATTAACTTGCTTATTTACTCATCAATTTGCTTGTTTTATTACTTCGTTTTAAATGAGAATCTTTTTTCTATTTTGCTAGCAAAGGTGGAGTGTTTATTAATAGGCTAAATCAGGTTATTTCCTGGTATAGTGAGGTAAAAAAAAAGATCCTAATCATTCTTGTATCTGACTCGGAGTATTTCAACATGTCAGCGGGAAATTTACGGACACACATTATCCTCTCATGCCGTTACAGATGCAGCATTTTGACTGTTTGACGAGATGTGAACACGTTTTAATTTCTTGATTCAAGAAAGAGTCGGAGTCTGCGATATATGTCCTCCTACCAGTGCTCTCTCTGTCTGGATGCACTTCACATGCGCACCGCACTTCAATAACGCAGGTGTTTTAAATGCCAGGAGAAATCAGAGGCAAAAATCTAAAAGTCGATCGGTTATACGCCGACTTAAACTTATGACTTGACTCTGATAAAGGAAAACGGGTTAATCCGTTTACATGACCACATGCATTGTCAGTTTATTCAGCATAATCGAGTTAATAACGTGCATGTAAACGCGCTCAATCCCTGAAAACGAAAGCAGAAACGGACTGAGCTTTCGCCGCATTAACAGCACGTTCTCTCAGAGTCGACGGTGGATAACGGTAGGCTACAGCAACTATCTTAATTTACTGGCTGAATATTTCTCTTGTGGACTTACATTATTGACAGCGAGAAAATTAGAAGAATATTTCTTGTTAAACAAGTTTGAAGTTGCTTGTGATTTTCACAGATGGCAGAGTTTCACAGATGCTTCGTGAACTAAAGACTTTTATTAGGCCTAGGCGGCCTATATCATTTTATTTATATTATTATTATAATTAATATTTTGTAATTGTATTGTTTTTAGTGTTATTCGTGTCATTAAATATTTTGTTAATGTGCTATGGAAACAAAATACTGACGAACAACGATGCCGCGTCTTCATCTAGGCTCTGTATAAAAATTATGCGTCTGTTAAAGCACTTTTGACAATTTGTGAATGGATCACCTTGCAATGAAATTTCGTTGTGGGATGTAGTTTTTGTTTTGTCTGTTTTAAAAACATTTTCTTTGAGGAGTCCTCATACGCGCGTGATATGGCGCAATAAGTGTGGTTATGTGGTGATGTTGTTATGAATTTAGGCAAGGCAAATATAATTGTAGTTCCTAATTAATTTAATAACTATACTAGCTTCATAATAATAATAATGATTTAATACATTAATGGAAAAACGAGCCAATTATCGTATTGATATCGTCAAAGGCATCTGCCATCGGCGATATCTCTGTCTATCGTCGATACACGATACTATCGTCTATCGGCACAATCCTATTAGATACGTGCATTCGTCTTAAAGGGACAGCACCCAATATACCTGCAGCTGTTTGTGGCACCAAAGTTAATCAAACAACAAAAGAGAAAGAGAAAAATCACGTTTTGTCAAAAGATAAACTGTATTAATACTTAATACAGTTAATTTACCTGAAAAACATAAAGCACTGCTTTATTTCTCTTGTATTTGTGTTTTATTGTATTTATATTTGTATTTTGTTTATTAGTTTCTATGCAAATGCACTAGGCCTACCCTACACAATTACCCCAATCATCCTAGAATTATTAATTCTTTACAAAAAGAGCTATTCAAATCATCAGGTGAAATTGTTTTCAGGAAGTAGCAGTAAAGCAAGAAGAAGAAGTGCAAGATAGTTTTTCTAAATTTCATTTGACTCTATGTGCCTATAGGGGTGGGTTGGGGATGGTGGCAATGTAGTATCTGGATATTTGCCGCGGGAAGAGGGCTTCGATTACCTCTCTCTTTTTTGACCATACATGTGTTTGCACCCCTGAATGTTTTAGTAATTTGTTGTGTTTTTCTCATTTTTAATAGTTTTTCAGTGTCTACATAGCTTTAGTTTTAGTTATTTTAGTCCTTCAACTTTAAACGAAAATTAGAAATTGGCAACAAGCTGAAATAAAAGAAGTATAAGTTGTATTTTATTATTTATTTATTTATCTTACATTATTTAAGTAATGAACCCCTGTTCTGTCATCACTTACTCCCCCTCATATTCTTCCAAACCCATATGACGTTTTTTCCTTCTATGTAAAACGCTGCTCTTTTCGATGAAAACTAATGTGACTCTGGATCTAGTGTGTGTGAATGCTGCAGTGAATGTGACTCTGGATCTAGTGTGTGTGAATGCTTCAGTGAATGTGACTCTGGATCTAGTGTGTGTGAATGCTTCAGTGAATGTGACTCTGGATCTAGTGTGTGTGAATGCTGCAGTGAATGTGACTCTGGATCTAGTGTGTGTGAATGCTGCAGTGAATGTGACTCTGGATCTAGTGTGTGTGAATGCTGCAGTAAATGTGACTCTGGATCTAGTGTGTGTGAATGCTGCAGTAAATGTGACTGGATCTAGTGTGTGTGAATGCTGCAGTGAATGTGACTCTGGATCTAGTGTGTGTGAATGCTGCAGTGAATGTGACTCTGGATCTAGTGTGTGTGAATGCTGCAGTGAATGTGACTGGATCTAGTGTGTGTGAATGCTGCAGTAAATGTGACTCTGGATCTAGTGTGTGTGAATGCTGCAGTAAATGTGACTCTGGATCTAGTGTGTGTGAATGCTGCAGTGAATGTGACTCTGGATCTAGTGTGTGTGAATGCTGCAGTAAATGTGACTCTGGATCTAGTGTGTGTGAATGCTGCAGTAAATGTGACTCTGGATCTAGTGTGTGTGAATGCTGCAGTGAATGTGACTCTGGATCTAGTGTGTGTGAATGCTGCAGTAAATGTGACTCTGGATCTAGTGTGTGTGAATGCTGCAGTAAATGTGACTCTGGATCTAGTGTGTGTGAATGCTGCAGTAAATGTGACTCTGGATCTAGTGTGTGTGAATGCTGCAGTGAATGTGACTCTGGATCTAGTGTGTGTGAATGCTGCAGTGAATGTGACTGGATCTAGTGTGTGTGAATGCTGCAGTAAATGTGACTCTGGATCTAGTGTGTGTGAATGCTGCAGTAAATGTGACTCTGGATCTAGTGTGTGTGAATGCTGCAGTGAATGTGACTCTGGATCTAGTGTGTGTGAATGCTGCAGTAAATGTGACTCTGGATCTAGTGTGTGTGAATGCTGCAGTAAATGTGACTCTGGATCTAGTGTGTGTGAATGCTGCAGTGAATGTGACTCTGGATCTAGTGTGTGTGAATGCTGCAGTAAATGTGACTCTGGATCTAGTGTGTGTGAATGCTGCAGTAAATGTGACTCTGGATCTAGTGTGTGTGAATGCTGCAGTAAATGTGACTCTGGATCTAGTGTGTGTGAATGCTGCAGTGAATGTGACTCTGGATCTAGTGTGTGTGAATGTGACTCTGGATCTAGTGTGTGTGAATGCTGCAGTAAATGTGACTCTGGATCTAGTGTGTGTGAATGCTGCAGTAAATGTGACTCTGGATCTAGTGTGTGTGAATGCTGCAGTAAATGTGACTCTGGATCTAGTGTGTGTGAATGCTGCAGTAAATGTGACTCTGGATCTAGTGTGTGTGAATGTGACTCTGGATCTAGTGTGTGTAAATGCTGCAGTGAATGTGACTCTGGATCTAGTGTGTGTGAATGCTGCAGTGAATGTGACTCTGGATGTAGTGTGTGTGAATGCTGCAGTGAATGTGTGGACTGTGGCTTTAAGAACAGTCGTTTCGCTGGAGGAACAGCTGGATCAGATTTGCTGCTCTGTTGTTCTGTGAGGCTGAAGTGAGCGGTCAGAGAGCTGAGGTCATGCTGAAAACAGGTGCTCACATGATGAGAGGAGACCACTAACACACACACACACACACACACACTGAGAATATTACACAAAATGGCTGTTCACAGTTACATGATATGTGTACTGCAGTATGTGGATTTTCAGTACGCATAGATGCCCAGATGAGCAGTTTTCCCAAATTTGCAAGAAGCAACTTGAGCAATTTGACCTTCTATTGCCAATGTGACATTAAAAATAAAGCATTATTTTTGGGTTATGATTGACGCATTGGTTTGAGTTCATATTAATATTGCACTTCATTTTTTCTTCTATATTATCATGGGTGGCGTATTTATTCCTATTATTATTGCACATCGAAAACAATTGGTTTAAAAAACCAACACTGCACTGCATTTTTGTCTTGTTTTCCAGTACATATATCTACACATTCATGAATAAAGATACATTTATCTGAGAAGCAAAATGACTTCAGATGTTAGGTCTTGTTTTCTGAAGAAAAAAATGTGTCTGCCAAATGGAGTCAGAAAAATAAACTTGTTTTCCCTTTATTTTTCTGAGCCCATCGACCAAACATTTGTTCTTTTTTTTTAAAGCATAAACTCACTTCATTTTGATACTTTTCCAGAAAGCAAGACTTAATATCTTCAGTTATTTTGCTTCTCCAGTAAATGTGTCTTGATTTAAGACATTTGTTGTAGAAAACAAGACTGAACAAATACTGAGGAAGAACATCATTTTTTGCCATTTTTAAGCAGTCCCTTTTGAGTTGTTTTCCCATTAAAATATCAAAAATTCCTTCAAATAAGATCATTGTACTTAAGCAACACTGCATAAGATATTAAAATTAGTTTATTGCAGGTATCTTTACTACGAGTGTATTTCTTCACCGCAATCACGTTTTAAGTATAAACAAGTTAAAAACGAGTGGAATGATCTGCCATTGCAGTAAAACAATATAAATGTATCTCGTTTCAATGGGGTTTTTTTAAAGATATTTTAAAGACAAAAATAGTTTTTCTGGTGAAAATACATATTTCTGATATAATGGATTAATGAATTAAACATGCACCGTAACGAGGTGAGGTCATGTGACTGCTGTTTATCATCACATGACTGTAGGAAACACTGGTTAAAGATGCTCTAAGTTGCTGTTTAATCCAGGGTTCAGACACACACACTCAGTCCGTGTGTCAGTAGTTGTGCTTCAGTAATTCTGAACGCTCCTCTAAGCGGGTCAACGGCCCGATCTTCCGCAGGAGATGCAGAGATTGAGGCATTAGAGCTTTAAACACACAGTAATAGCGTTTAAAAGCGCTCGTTTCAGGATAAAGAGAGTCTGAGCTGCAGTAAATCTTCAGCCGAGGGTTGATTGTGTTCAAAGCCATCAGATCCACGGGCCTCGAAACGCCTGATACGCTTACAGTGTGTGTGTGAGAGAGAGTTCAGCACTCACACACTCACAGAAGAAAACAATAAACATGCAGCGATAAAACACACGAGTTCAGAACTGATCTGAGGGGTTTTAGATGCTTTTACTGGATAAAAAAAAGAGGTTTTATTCACAGAAATTTACACATTTGCTTTCATGTTTACATCTTGTTGGCGACATTCTTAGAAAGAAAAGGTTCAATGCAGTTCTATATGGAACTCTATGGTTCTTGATTCAGTTTTAAAGAACACTTTATGCCAAAACGCTCCCATTGTAAATGATCACCCTGTAAACATCTATGTTTGTGTTTACAAACTGAGGGAACGTTGAAATCATTTTCTGGGTAATATTTCAAGGCCTCGTTAGTTAATGTTAGTCGATGCATTTACTGACATTAACCAACAATGACAAATACATCTGTTAGTACAGGATTTATTTATCTTCGTTAACGAAGTTTTATTTTGATGGTCAACTTTAGACATTCTACCACTAACTATGAGTAACTTTGCAACTACAAGTCAACTTACTCTACTAACCCTTACCTAGCAGTCTACTGATACTCTGATGTTTCTCCTCTGACTCCTGTGGAGAAATATAAAATAAATGTGGAGCAGTTTGAGACTTCCATTTAATTTCAGAGAAACACGTGAGATATTAACAGGATTTCTCCTTCCTGCTGGTGTGTATTTGCGCGCTAAACCAGTTGAAGGATGATTCTCGTCCTTCAGGAGACTCAGGTGAGGTTTATAAGTGTGAGTAAATCTGCAGAGCTTTTCTCAGCCTGAGAACATGGTGTTTAGGACCACAGAGACGCACAAACAGCCAGCCATGACTACAACACAGGAAACAGCACGTAATTACGCCGTGTGTGTGTGTGTGTGTGTGTGTCTGGGACGCACAAAGACGCACTATTCGCTGCTCAGACTCGCCTCTCCCATCGCCGTGGAAACGCAGCCCGTACAGAGCCCGCTTTGTCATCACACTTTTCCACAACACACACACACACACACTCATTTGGTGTGTTTAGCGGCTCTCCGGCGCCCCCTGGTGCTGCAGATCCACATGAAAGCTTCAGTGTCTATTCCCACTGAGCCTCATATCCTTCAGGAACACACAGACGTGATTCTTTCAAACGGTCACGTGATGAGTGACAGTGTAGAGCGCAGAAGCAACTTTCAGCGGGACTCGTTTTATATAGAAACAAAAAAATCATGATTCCTGCACTCTTGCAAAAAAGAGGACAATCGCAATTCATTCAGAAACGCTTCGGTCCCATTCACTGGACTAGCTGGACTATTGTTACGTCCATTTAAATAATTAGTATATAAATATAAATTAGAGTAAAATATAAATTCTATTATAATTATAATATAAAATATAATTATAATATTCATTATTTTATAGCAATGTCTCAATCGATACTTATACAGTACTTTAACATTATGAATCGCCTTTTTTTTTAAACATTTGAATTGTGTAGATTAATGTCTTAAAAGATCTTATGGAAAATGTGCCAAATTTAATTTTAATTTGAAAAACAGCTTCTGTGCGTTTGAAGCATGTTCATATGTTAATAATATCATTATTGCTTTCATGAAAATATGCAAACCTGTGAAAAAACATTGTGAACCAGTGCTGTGTCTATCTGCCAGACAACAGCTGTGTGTGTGTGTGTGTGTGTCTGTGTGTTTGTGAGAGAGAGAGAGAGAGAGAGAGAGAGAGAGAGAGAGTTTGTGTGTGTGTGTGTTTGTGTGTGTGTGTGTCTGTCTCTGTATCTGTGTTTGTGTGTGTGTGTGTGTGTGTGTGTGTGTGTGTGTGTGTGTGTGTGTGTGTGTGTGTGTGTGTGTGTGTGTGTGTGTGTGTGTCTTTGTATCTGTGTGTGTGTGTGTGTGTGTGTGTGTGTGTGTGTGTGTGTCTGTATCTGTGTGTGTGTGTGTGTGTGTGTGTGTGTCTGTCTCTGTATCTGTGTGTGTGTGTGTGTGTGTGTGTGTGTGTGTGTGTGTGTGTGTGTGTGTGTGTGTGTGTGTGTGTGTGAGAGAGAGTGTGTGTGTCTCTTTATCTGTGTGTGTGTGTGTGTGTGTGTGTGTGTGTGTGTGTGTGTCTCTATATCTGTATCTGTGTGTGTGTGTGTGTGTGTGTGTGTGTGTGTGTGTGTGTGTGTGTGTGTCTCTATATCTGTATCTGTGTGTGTGTGTGTGTGTGTGTGTGTGTGTGTGTGTGTGTGTGTGTGTGTGTGTGTGTGTGTGTGTGTGCGCTGTAGATTTATGAAGTCATGGGAAAGAAATGCTGAGAGTTTGTCTGGGAAAAACAGTCAGACAGACAGCAGAGATCACGGTCAATGACACACACACACACACACACACACACACACACACACACACACACACACACACTCCCACTCACACACTGTAATAACAGTCAAACACTTAACAGGCATATTTTGACTCATTTATGAATTATTTGTACCATTTTTATTATTTCATGTTTATTTAATCTTATCTTTAATATTTGTAATATTTTTGTTTAATGTAATATTTTTCATTTATATATTTGTATTTGTATAATTTAGTTTAATTATTAGATTTCGTTTTCTTTCATATTTTAAATGTTTTGATAATATATTTCTTGCTGTAGATCTGATGATATCAGTTTGTCTGGTTTGACCCCCGTGACCTCTTCATTTCGCGGTCGCGACACGGCCACTAATACAGTATTGTGTTTGAGATCCTCCTCATCAGGCCTTCGTCTCACACAGGAAGTTGGTTCGCTAATGTGCCGGTGAACCGTGATGCGTTTCCTGCGCTGTTTCTCGCTGGCGTTTCTCTTCTGGTTCCAGCTTTTGTCTGGTTTATTTTTAGGACTATAACCCTGTCACTCTATTGTTCGGCCGTTTGATGGATGGATGTTGTATTTGGCCTGTAACTTTGAAATCACACACACACACACACACACACAACCCACAAATCACACAATTAAACATGCATCTATATTGTTTCACAAATTTAAATAAAAATGTATATAAATATAAGAGAGTTTTCATTCTTGCTCTATTTAGTCTTGTTTTCCAGGACAAATATCTATATTCTTAAATCAAGATACATTTACTGGAGAAGCAAGTCTTGTTTTCTGAAAAAAAATTATCAGATGAGTTTATGCTTAAAATAAGGAAAAATATGAGCTCAGAAATATAAACTTAATTTAAAGGGAAAACGAGATTATTTTTCCTCATTTTAAGCACAAACTCACTTCATTTTGATAAATTTCTTATAAAAACAAAACTTAATATCTTCAGTCATTTTGTGCTTCTCCAGTATGTATCTTAATTTAAGAACGTTTAGAACAGCAAAATACTGAGGAAGAACATATTTTTCATAATTCTTTCGTCACTGCACTATTGTTCAGAATCGTCTGAGATAAAGAACGAGATGTTTCCAGACTCTAGTTTGAATCGGTGTGCGTCTGTGTAGAAATAAAGCATCTTAATTCAATAGAGTCACCGGGAAGCAATTTCCTCTCCTGCTTTGAAGGCGCTCCGTGAATTTGTCCTGTTTTTTTGTAGTTCAGAGGAATTTGGTAAAACCAGGTCTGGCGTTCTCGTCTGTAGAGCCTCAGATGTCACGAGATCCTGGACCACCGTCGAAGAACCGCTTTCTTTCCAGAGAAACTCTCTAAAATCAAGAGGGGTTTTTTTTAAAGGAGATCATATTTTTCATTTAAATCCACATATAATGTAAACCAAACTTTCTTGTGCAAGATTCATATTTTCCACTCATTTTGCTGCCGTACCTTTAAAGATTTCCATATGTAAATGAGCTCTGCTATGATTGGCCAGTTCAAACTGTTGCTCATCAGGGTAAATGTGGGCGGTCATATGTTAATGAGTTGTGATGTCATAGTCAGGATGAGTGGTTTTAGCAGTTTAGTTTCCATAAATGTTGTTTTTTTTGTACGACTTTAAGGTTGTATGGAATATTAAAGGGTTCCGTCTGGCGTTTCATATATAGAACCTTTCATGGGTTCCATCATTTTATGGATTTATATTTAGTTAATTAATACGGCACATTTTTTATTGCTTTTTTTCACTTTCAGATATTTTAGTAATCATCATAAATTAGATATCATTCGAAAGCTTAAACTCTCAAGATTCATCCCGTGAAAACAGTTTTGAAATTGGACATTGTGTTACTCTAGAAATGGCATTTTAAATCCTTTTAGCGAACTACATTTTTGTGATATCCACTTTAAATTTTGGAACATACCTCTTTGATTCTCTGGCAATTTTGGAGTCCAAATTATTTTGTAAAAATGAATAACTTAATCAAATGTTATGAATTAAACATACTTTATCACTAGAACATTTTTTAAATAACCCATTAAACATTTCTCCTTATATGCAACCTTTTTGGAATAAAGATTCCTTTGAAATTGATCCTAGAGTTCTAAACAGAACCTCACGGAACATCATGGAGAGCATCAGACTCCTTTATTTCAAAATAAAAGCGCTTTTAAATAACTTTGGAAGGATAAAGTCTGATATGATCACTTAAAGACTTTTAAACTTCATATGTTAAGATCCAAGTCTGTTACAACAGATACACACTGTTTCTGTGTTCTGGAGCCACTGTCCATGCGGCCGAGTTTCATATTCTTAACCGTGTGTGTGTGTGTGTGTGTGTGTGTGTGTGTGTGTGTGTGTGTGTGTGTGTGTGTGTGTGTGTGTGTTGCTGTCAGTAGGACGTCTGGTCCTCATCTCTCTCCTCTCTCACACACACACAAATAAACACCATCAGTCTTCGAAGGTCTCGGTTAACGACTAACCCCCTAATTAACTACAAGACTGAGAAACTGCAGGAACTCCAGGAGAATTAGTTTCCCACAATCACTTTTAAAGGGATCGTTCGGCCACAAAAGAACATCCTGTCATTATTTACTCCTAAACATGATCGTGTTTCTCTTAGAACACAAAAGAAAGCATGATAATGACGAATTAAATGATAAAATAGTGCATAAGGATATATGAACCATCATTTTCATTAATTGAAATAAAACTGAAATACAACAAAATATGAATATTAGATTAAAATAGATAAAAAAATCTCCATAGAATTGAATCTCCTTTCATTCCTTCAATCCTTCATTTTGACAATGTTTTCTAGTACTTTCTCCTCCATTTTACACATTTGACCCTTTTAAATCTGCATGATCCGAAAGTTCTCGTCTGTTTCCATGTCTAATTTCAAAACGGTTTCCATAGGAGGAATTTTGACTGTTTGCATTTTCGAATTTGACTAATTTATGTTGATTACTAAAATATGAGATGGAGGGGGAGGCAATAAAATAAGTGCACAAATAAAAAAATATAAAATTATAAAAAAAAAATATTAGTTGAAAAACCTAAACGAAATTACAATTTTAAATGTTGCCTTGGCAATAAAAAGCACTAAAACTATTAACTGGAAATAAATGCTAAAACTGAAATAAATTTTTTGATTTTTTTTTACTAAAACTAATAAAATGAAAAATAAAGCATGAAAACTAAAGTTAAAAAATAAAGCTAATAACTAAAACTGAGATAACACTGGCTGCGATGCCACCTTTCCATCTTCTTTCGGCGACATTTCGTGATATTTGCATGAAGCCAGCGGGAGACAAAAGCGTCCCAGCGCCACACTGTCATCGGATTAACCGGAATTACAGCGAGAGAGAGAGAGAAACTGCGCAGGTTCTCAGATTGTGTCCTTAAAACAAAAACAGAGCGACTCGGAGAGAAGCAAACTTGTGCCAAATCACAATTCCTGCTGGATGTGTGTATTATCCAGGGAATTAGGGAGCCCACAATTAAGCATATGGGCATTAAGATAATTGTCAGTTGTGTTGGCGAACGTGATGGCAGACAGATGGATCAGACTCAGCCCGCTCCACGCTCGGCACCATGGGACATTACTTTGGATTTTACCTGCCTGAATAAATTCACAGTGTTTTCACCAACAGAGAAAGAAGAAAGATTAGGAGAGAGAGAGAGAGAGAGAGTTTGGCTGTGTTCACATGCACTATCTCTATAGTGTGTGTGTGTGTGTTGTGTGTAGCATGTGGATTTTCTGTGTGTATGTTTGGTAAAATATGCCATATATACAGTACAAAAATCATGCTGTGCGAAACACTCAATCCCACAATGCAACTCAATCCAGTGTGACGAACACACCAGAAGTGACATCAACGGGGGGGTTTGAAATATATTTTGAATTTGTTTTTATTTAAAAAGTAATTATTTAAAATATTTATAAAATTATGTTTAAATAGTTTTATTTTATTATTTTGTTTGTATTTGTCTCTTTCTTGACACTTATTTAATTTTTGTATGTATCTTTATTATTAGTTTCAATATTTATAAAATATATATATATATATTATTTATAAAATAATTAAATATTTATGATGGTAATTATAAATAATTATAAATAATTATTTATAAATAATAATGGTAAGTCATATGTAACTAAAACATCATTATTTAATGTTTCATTTTATTATTATATTATTTTATTCATTTCTTGACTCTTAAATATGTTTCAAATATTATTTTAATTATTATGTTGTTTGTGTTTGTCTCTTTCTTGGCACTTATTTAGTTTTTTTAATCTATTTTTATTGTTATTTTCAATATTTATTAAAAAAAAATTATTATTTAAAAAAAACAATAATAATACATTTTGTGTTTATGATAATGTTATTTATAAATGTATAAATAATAATGGTAATGTCATATGTAACTAATAAATTATTTAAATTGAATCCCGTCTTGACTATATACATAATAAGAGTTTATATATTTTTTTTACATATTTTTTTTCTTCACATTTATTTATTACAAATCAACTTTAATTCAACCAAAACCTTCATTCACATTGGAAATGGCACATCGAGTGCATTGCATTATGGGATGTATTATTCTGCACAAACACTGCTCGTTTTTGTTCATTATTCAGTTTTCCATGCATGCAGAAAGTCAGCATCCTGAGCAGAATATATATATATATATATATATATATATATATATATATATATATATATATATATATATATATATATATATATATATATATACAGAAACACTAAGAGTAAATAAATCTGAAGCAAGAGTGAGGATGTAAAATGGAGGTGTGTGTGTGAGGGTGTGTGTGTGTTGTGAAGGTGTACGGCGCCCTCTGTTGGCCGCTCATGAGCGCACTGAACTTTAAGGCCTGTGTGTGCAACGGACTGAATGTTCCAGATGATTTTATATGCTTTTGAACCAATGCATTTGCATTTTAGATGTTTCGTAACGTCTCTCTCTCTCTCTCTCTCTCTGTGTGTGTGTGCCTGTCCAGGTGGGCCATCGTGAGGACGGTGTGGGTTTGAGGACCGCTCATCCCATCGTGACCAATCAGGGGTCGGTTCCTGTGCCGTCGGCCACTTCCCCCGACCTCAGCCAGCCCGACCCGTACAGGGGTGAGACACACACACACACACACACACACACACACACACACACACACTCAGGCTGGCACAGTGTGGGCACAGAACGGGCTCAATGCCAACCCTCTCTCTCTCTCTCTCTCTCTCTCTCTCTCTCTCTCCATCTGCCGCCATTTTAGAGCATCTTCACAAACACAGATGCACGTATAGCATATTCCCACGCTCATGGAGAACAGGGAAAAATCAGGGATTTCTTCTATTCCAGGCCTGGAAATTAATATATAAAATGTCTATACTATACACATACACATATATACAGTCAAACCACATTTATTCAGACACCTTCAACATTTCTCACATTATCACAGTTTATTCGCTATAGTTTAGAAAATGGTAATAAAATATGACATGAACTCTATATTATTATCTATATTTGACTGGTTTTGTCCATCTTCTGTTAGACTGTCTCACACATGAATTATGTTGAATATCTGTCAGCTGTTAAATTTAACTACACAATTAGATAATACCAGTTTAGCTCAACCAATCACCAAGCAATGCTTCATTGTGTTCAGTCTGTGTGTAAAAAGAGCATTAGCAATTAAAGAAAACACACTTCAGCAAAACATGATCAGCTCAAAGTGTCCCAATCATTTTAGCTCCCAAATTTTTTATAAATTTAACTGGTATGAAGAATATTTTGGGTATAATATGTCACAGTTTACTTTATTTCACTATCCTCACTTACATTAATGAACTATAGTGTCCTGCACACACTAGTAAAAAAATATAAAAAATTATATCTGGTGTTTGATTTTTGGTTTGACTGTATTTTTAGGGTTAGATTAAAATTCTTAATTTAATTAGAGAGTAATTTGGCCCTCAATAGCATCAAATCATCATATTAGAGTGATTTCTGGAGGATCATGTGACACTGAAGACTGGAGTAATGATGCTGAAAATTCAGCTTTGATCACAGGAATAAATTACACTTTACTATATATTCACATAGAAAACAGCTGATTCACATTGTAATAATATTTCACAATTTTGCTGATTTTACTGTATTTTTGATCAAATGAATGCGGCCTTGATGAGCAGAAGAGACTCTGAATTGGTTTTAAAGCTCAAAGCGCTGATTCGCCCGTTTCCCTGCGTCCGCTGGCCGGCCTCCAGCCTAATGTGTGAACAATTATGAGTGCGTTAAACCATGCGCTATATTTCAAATATGAATATGTAAAAGGAAATTGTATATGACCTGGGAAGTGAGGCGTAAAAACTCCAGGCTGGTTTAAACGCGGAGCACTTACTCTCTCCGAACGGAGATCTTGGCAAACGCTCTCCTCTCTGGAAAACCCAGCCAAACAGTTAATGAGGTGCTGAGTGCTGGAAAATATGAAAAAGAACATTATAAATAATAGGACTGTGGATCACAGATGATTATTTGTGAATGGCATCCAGAAGGAATGAATCATGATGTGGTTTTCATCCCGCCAGAGCTCTCGGAGCAACACTACCAGGGTATTTTAGGCATGTACTAGGGTAATAATCTCTGTTTTTACTTCATTAGCATTTTTGTGTACACTTAAAAAATATATATTTTCATGATTTTTATCTTTTGCAAATCAACTTAGATAATTAATGTGGTTCAGATAACATAATATTTTGACTTTCTATTTATTAAACCAATCTCCTTCATTGTATTAACTCTTTTTTTTTATTATTTCAATTAACTCAAAATTTAGGCAACCAGGTAACTTACTTTTTTAAGTTAAACCAACAATCATTTTTCACAGTGTAGTTTATTTACAACAGAGGTGCCGCCAAACTACTTTTCCTGAAGAAAAATTTCATATTTTTGGGAAGTCACTGATTGAAGTAAACTGGTAATTTTGTGTTTTGTGACCATACCATGTTTTTAATTAAATGTGTTTATTTGTAGGCATGTACCATGATAATATACCAAACTAATATTATAGTATTCTTTGAAATGCCTCAGAGTAAATATGTAAATATATTGGCACAGTATGTTCAGGTCAGTACCATGGTATATTTAAAAGTAACGCAGTATTAACATCACTGTATCATGGTACCACCACAGTATTTTTTGTAATATGTGTAATATCAAGTGTAATATCATATTTCTGGACATACACTATGGTAATGTTATTTATTTATTTATAGGTGTGTACCAAAAAGTTATATTATTGTGTTTTTTATATCTATTATTTTCTTTTAGTAATAATAATAATAATAATAGTAATAAATCTACTATATTTAGTTATTTATAGGCGTGTACCAAAAAGTAATATTATTGTGTTTTTTATATCAACTAATACATAATTCTTTGAAATACCTTTTCTTTTTCTTTTTTTTTCTTTTTTTTTTTTTTTTTTTTTGCATAAACTTTTAATGAATTATTAATTTATTTTATTTTGGCATGTACTTTTAACACTTTTTTTTTTTTTATGCATATACCATGAAAATATTGTTTTTTTGGTTTTTTTTACATCTATACTAATACTATTTATTTTGCCATATTTTGGTGTATACTTGTAATGATTTTTTTTTTATTGTTCTATTTTGACATAATGAATGTTTTTACTTTATTTTGGCATATGCTATATTTTATTTTATTTTATTTTATTTTATTTTATTTATGCATATACCATGAAAATATTGTGTTTTTTGACATCTACCAAACTAACACAAGTGAATATGGTAATCATTCTTTACCATATTTATGTGTACCATGAAGTACCATGCTTTTTTAATGCAAGTCTTTTCTGAAGCTGAAGGAGAACTTTCTCCCGTCTTCATAAAGTACTTCCCATTAGTCGCAGTGTCTTTCCCAGCGATGTCATTTCCTGTAAGCAGTGAAGCGTGAAACAAGCCTGTGCTGGTTAAACTTCACCAGCCTTAACCAGATCAAACCGGTTCAAACCAAATCAAACCAGATCAAACCAGCCGTGAAGGAGAATAAACGCCTGTCCGAATCAAGCTTTTGTTTCGTCTTCCTTCTCCTCATATCCAGTCTGACCAGCTGTCTGAAACAACTCTAGAAACTCCATTCATCCTCCCACCGCTGCACACACACACACACACACACACACACACATATATATATATTCTGTTGTTCTTGCATGTTCTCTCTGCTGAAACTGCTGTCAGAATAATTCATGCAGAAGTTGAATAATGTTCAGGTAATCTGAATGATAATGTTTGAGGAGATGATGGAGATGTTCCTCACTAACGAATGAGTAACAGTGTGTGTGTGTGTGTGTGTGTGTGTGTGTGTGTGTGTGTCCAGCTCTCTCGAGTGGTCTTCAGGGTCAGAGCACCTCGTCTGTGAGCTCCGAGATCAAATCTGAAGATGAAGGAGACGAGAATCTTCAGGACAGTAAATCTCTGGGAGCGAAGAGCAAGGAGGAGCTGGACAAGGACCTGAACGCTTTAGAGAGGTCGAGATCTAGGTAAACCGTACCAGAGCTTCGCTTCATTCAAACGCCCGCTGGACTTTGATGAAGTGACGCGTGTTCTGAGAGGCAGCTAAACGCACAGATGACAAACCCAATTCAATTCAATTCACATTTATTTCTATAGTGCTTTTCACAATACACATCGTTTCAAAGCAGCTTTACAGGAAATTCTAAACGATTAAAAGTAAAATAAAATAAAATTTTGAAATACAATAAAATGTAAAAAGTAAAGTAAAAATAAAATAGAATTTTAAAAGTAAAATAAAATTGAATTTTTAAAGTGAAATAAAATAAGTTAAAAATACAATAACATTTTTAAAGTAAAATAAAATGATTATTTTTTAATTAAATTTAAAAAGTAAAGTAAAATAGAATAGAATTTTAAAAGTAAAATAAAAATAAAATAGAATTTTATAAGTAAAATAAAATAAAAATTTTAACGTAAAATATATTTTTTAAATACAATAAAATTTACAAAGTTAAATAAAAGTTAAAAATACAATAAAATGTTTAAAGTAAAATAAAACAATTTTTTTGAAATAAAATAAAATTTAAATAGTAAAAGAAAATAAATTTAAATATTAAAATGAAATAAAATAAAAGTTTTAAAATACAATAAAATTTTGATTGACTGAAATGAAAATGAATAAAAACTGTTGACAAAATTTAAACTTGAATAACAGCAAAATAACTAAAACTTTAGTTTGGGTTGTTCAGCATCTCCTCCGGTCTTGAGCCGGGTTTTAGTTGTTTCTCATCTCACATGAGAGTAGGGAACGTCCTGGATCCCAAATTCATCCCAACATTCCCAGACATTTCCAGGATAAACACCGGACAGGGTTTATAGATTTCCACCTGGAATGACCAATTCGATTCAACTCATTCGATTCAAATTTCAAGAGACGATATTTGTGACTTGATGTGTGATTTCTCATGCCATTTTTTGTTATATTATGTTTTGTTGGTTTTTGTGTAGAAATCTGTAGCATCTTTTTAAAACCTAAAATCAACATAACGTTGTTTAGGGATGCACTGTTAGAGATAACATGATCTTTTAGCATTTAATCTTGAATTTTATGTTCTTTACTATATCTTCTTATATACTTTATATATAGAGAGAGAGAGAGAGAGAGAAAACTTTTGATATTTTTTGTCTAGTATATCTTTGTACTTTATATATCTAGAATATATCTAGAATATATCTATTATATCTAACATTTTATGTTCTTTTTATATACTATATATCTAGTATTTTATATACTTTTTGTATCTTTTATATCTTTTTATATTCTATATATATATTTTGAGAATTTGATATACCGTTTTATATACTTTTATAACCTTTAAATATCTGTAATTGTAGAATTTCCAGAATCTATTTGTAGAATCTATTATAACTTTTTACATACTTTATATATCTAAAAAAAAAAAAAAAAATTTTCTTATGTACTTTTTATATTCCATTTATCTATTATTTTATGAATCTATTATACTCTCTTTTTATACACTTTATATATATATATAATTATATATACTTTTTGTATCCATTATATCTTTTTATATACTTGCTATATTTAGTATTTTATATACTTTTTGAATGTACTTTACATAGAGAATTTGATATACTTTTTAAATCTATCTTTTTATATTCTGGATATATTTAGTTTTTTATATACTTTTTAAATCTATTATAACTTTTTACCAACTATAAAAAAAAAACCTTTTTGTATCTATTTTCTTTTTATCTACTTTTTAAATTTAATTTATCTATATATTATATGAATTTTGAATCTATTATACTGTGTATCTTTTTATATAATTTATACATCTGGAATTATATATAGTTTTTGTATCTGTTATATCTTCTTATATACTTGATATATTTAGTATTTTATGTACTTTTAATATACTTTTTAAATACTATATATCTTGTATTTTATATACTTTTTCAATCTATTATATCTTTTTACATACTTTATATATCTAAAAAAAAAAATACTTTTTGTATCCATTATCTTTGTATGTACATTTTATACTCCATTTATCTATAGTATTTTATATGAATTTTTAATCTATTATACTGTATCTTTTTTATATATATATATAGAATTCTATATACTTTTTCTATCTATCTTTTTATATTCTGGATATATTTAGTATTTTATATACTTTTTAAATCTATTATAACTTTTTACATACTATAAAATAATACGTATCTATTTTCTTTTATGTACTTTTTATATTCCATTTATCTAGTATTTTATGAATCTATTATACTCTCTTTTTATACACTATATATAGAATTATATATACTTTTTTATCTATTATATCTTTTTATATACTTGATATATTTAGTATTTTATATATTTTTGAATGTACTTTACATAGAGAATTTGATATACTTTTTAAATCTATTATAACCTCTTTAAATATGTTCTGATGATGATGTACAGTGTAAGTGTGCAGGAGTGAGTGTGTCCCAGAGAGAGATGATACAGTACGAGTACAGTAGTGAGAAAGCGCTCTGGTCCGTGTTAAACCCACAGTAACAACGACGACGAGGACCTGACGCCGGAGCAGAAGCTGGAGCGCGAGAAGGAGCGGCGGATGGCTAATAACGCCCGCGAGCGGCTGCGCGTGCGCGACATCAACGAGGCCTTCAAAGAGCTGGGCCGGATGGTGCAACTCCACCTGAAGAGTGACAAACCCCAGACCAAACTCCTGATCCTGCACCAGGCCGTCGCAGTCATCCTCAGCCTCGAGCAGCAGGTCCGAGGTCAGTGCCTTCACTGCACATGCACTCACTCAGTTATTGCCATAACAGATTTTATGTTTATGTGGAATTTTTCCACAATTATAACACTGAGACAAAAAAAAACATGCATACTGTATATAACCCAAGCGTTACAAAGGATGAAATACTGATGCATAGGAACCAGAAGAGTTAAAGGAACACTCCACCGTTTTTTGAAATGGGGCTTATTCACCTTCTTTCCTACATTTAGATAGGTGGGCAAATGCATTTTTGTCTCAGTGCATGCATTGTTTTAGTTTGACAGGGTCGGTGCTAGCTTAGCTTAGCATAATGAATGGAATCCTTTGTTGCCAGCTAGCATGTCCTGAGTAAAAGTGATATAAAAAATAAAAAAAAACACCTAATTACTTCTTGTGGCCTGCGTATTCACAACGAGTACAAATAGCGATGCAGATTAACACTAGGCGATTTCCTAGGCAGATATTGACTTATATATTAAGGACTATATTAGGGGGAAGCACAGGCGAAGCATGGGCGTGATATCTCTGCGCCCAAGTAGCAGTGCTTCGCCTGTGCTTCCCCCTAATATAGTCCCAAGTCAATATCTGCATAGGAAATCGCATTTAATCTGCATCGCTATTTGTACTCGTTGTGAATACGCAGACCACAAGAAGTAATTAGGTGTTTTTTTTTTTTTTTTTAATATCACTTTTACTCAGGACATGCTAGCTGGCAACAAAGGATTCCATTCATTATGCTAAGCTAAGCTAGCGCCGACCCCGTCAAACTAAAACAATGCATGCACTGAGACAAAAATGCATTTACCCACCTATCTAAATGTAGGAAAGAAGGTGAATAAGCCCTATTTCAAAAAACGGTGGAGTGTTCCTTTAAAGGGTTCGTTCTGTCAGTAATTACTCTCCCTCATGTTGTTCAACCCCGTAAGACCTTCATTCATCTTCTGAACACAAATTAAGATATTTTTGATTAAATCTGAGAGCTGTCTCACTCCTCCATAGGCTTCTATGGGAACTAACTTGCCGCCCCAGAAAGTTAGTAAAGACAATGTTTAAAATAGTCCAAGTGACTACAGTGGCTCAACCTTAAGTTTATCAAGCGACGAGAATACTTTTTGTGTGCAAAAATAACTTTATTCAACTCTTCATTTTCTTCTGTGTTCCTCTGAGTGAGTTGACGTAGTGTAACAGCGCAGCGCTTCTGGGTTGTACGTCAGAATGCAGGCTCACTATTGGCCAGCATCACACACATGACCAGCGTCGGCCAATAATGAGCCTCCGTTCTGACGTACAACCCAGAAGCGCTGCGCTGTTACACTACGTCAACTCACTCAGAGGCCCATTTTTGGGAGAACCATCCCTGTAAGAGCATGACCCATCCTACAATCAGTGTATATCCTGCAGTTCACTGAACACTGTATCCCACAATGCATTGCTCTCCACTTCACCTTCCTTTCCAGCATGACCAATGAACCAGAAAGTAATATTAACTATGATTTTTAACATCTCTTTATTTTTTGTCACTGTTTGCTCAGACTGTGTTTTTCTTTTCCTAAAAATTGGATAATTGCAAATATAATTAATTGAGTAATAATTATTTATAATGATTCATATGTCAAAATAATGTTTATATTTAATATTATTTTATTTACAATAATGAGAAATTTTGTATATTATTTATATTTAATAAAATAACTATATTTTATTATATACACAATTTAATATTATTATTATATTTCATATGATCAATAATTGTAAATAATATTATTTTTCAATGATACTGTAAATATTAATAAATTTATTATTTTATTAATATTTTATAAATAATAATATTAAGTGTTTCCCCAATTTTTTTAAAATAATAATTAATATAGTACTGGTAATTATTTATAATTAATAGTCAAAATTATATTGAAAAATTACATTTTATTTATAATACTATTAAAAGAAAGCAATTTTATTATTTATATTTAATAATATAGCCTAGTAATATATATTTAGAATATCATTATCATATCATTTATATATATATTTATATATGTGATTTCATATTTATTTATATAAATTATATAAAATTATTATCTATATGGAAAATAAACAATTTCATATTGTTTATATTTAATAATATATAAACTATATATATATATATATATATATATATATATATATATATATATTCAAATTATTAATATTATATCTTATAAGATTAATCGTAAGTAATATTATTTTTCAATGATATTAGAAATATTAAAGTCTTTAACACTATAAAAAATAATTTTTCGAAGTTGCAAATTAAACAAATTATTGGAATACGTTTTACAAGAAAATTTCTAAATTTCACGTTAAATTCCATGTGTTACTTATCGTTTCTTTGTAATTATTTGTGAAATGTAGGCTTCTACTGAAAAGTGTCTTAAAGTAATCCTGCACCAGATGTTGCTTGTGTTTGGCCGTAATGACACTTTCGTCCCTCTTGATGGCGGCGTATCCGTGAAACAGCATTTCTCCTCCTGCACACACTGTTAACCGCAGTAAACCACTGCACTCGAGTGACTGTGTGTGTGTGTGTGTGTGTGTGTGTGTTCTCGTTCCAGAGCGTAATCTCAATCCAAAAGCGGCGTGTCTGAAGAGACGAGAAGAGGAGAAGGGGTCGTCGGACGGTCCTGCGCTCTCATTGGCCGGTTCCCACCACAGCATGGGCGAGGCGTCCAATCCCATGGGACAAATGTAAAGAGCCACACCCCCCCGTAAATGGTCAGAATATTTCACTCTACACTAATCTGCTGTTGTACATGTCCCATGATGTGCCTTTAACCCAAACCAAAACCTCCAATTCGGTTTGAGGAAACAAGCTTTTTCACTGCAATCACGTGTTTTGTCTCAAACTTTGGCACGATTGAACAGAATTATTGGGCAAAGTGATGCAGAACGTTTGGGTTTCCCCTCATTGGTCTCATGCCACTTTAACTCAACGGACTGGTTTTCTGTTGGTGGCAACAAAAACAAATCCGAATAATAACCTATAAAAGTGTAACAATGGGCGCATTTTAACAACAGATTGGCCGTATGTGTGGGTTATAATATGTGTACATATAGATTTTGCTTTCAAACTATAGACTAAATTTTATTAATTCACAATAGATTCAATTAATAAAGCTAAAGGATGATATTTGTACACAATGCACATTTGAACATTAAAAGGTTCATGTACACAATATCACTGACCATTTCATTCAGATGTTTATGATATGTTTTATTGTTTGTTTGTTTTTTTATACTGTGAGTGTGTGTACAGTCAGATAACAGCTGAAAAGTGCAATGTTCACATGGCATTATGGGTGTGAACCGATTCCAAAGGTTCATGTTCCCCGTGTAAGTGACTGTAATGTGCCGGTAATGAGTTTACAGCGTATAATTAAGGTAGAATTGAAGGTGTGAATTAAACCCAGTTCTTTCATCTGGAATCATTTGCATATTTCATGATAGAATTAAGCAAATATTCTCCGTAGATATTTTTAAAGATCACATTTTTAGAGGTGTACTGTATGGAAAGTACAGAGGAAAGATCTGATTTTTGAAAGTCAAATCAGTATCGGATCATTTAAAGCTGTTCCACCAAAACTGATGTGAAATATGCACTGAAAAATCACTGGGATATTGCTAGTACATGTCACATTTAAGTACAAAGACATGGCAAGTAACTGAATTAAATGTGAAATGTTGAAGTAGAATGACTGAAATAGTGTTTCTGTAAAATGTACAGTAGTGGCCAAAACTGACATCTTCACCCTTCATTGAAATGATTAAATATGTCAAGATTTTGTAAGCATACTTAGTTGTGCTTGGAGTCGATGGTTTTATTTGTGATAATAACGCAATTAAACACGACAAATTGTGCCGACAATCATACAAAGAAATTATAAACATGCAAAAATAAGAGAGAACCAGCCAAATATTATTAACTGATTATGTTCTAGTCTTTTTCCTGTCAGCTTTTTCTTTTTCTATGCACTTATTTGTTGCACAGTGAAATAAAACCTGCAGCTGTAGTTTGCCTTTTTTGCCAAATAATCTTGTCAGATAAAATACCTTACAAGATTAGTGTTTTGTTTGTGTTTTGTATTTAAAAAATATATATTTTTATAAAAATATAAAATATTTTTATAAATATATTTTCCTCATATTTTGATGGTTTAATTGAACTTGTAGGGTCATTAACAATCACTTTAAGCCACTACTGTACTTCATTAACCTTTGTTTTATTTAAATATTCGAGAAATCAACAGAAAAAAAAGAATGAAGAAATTATATTTTTATAAAGAATATGAAGCATATTTTTAGGACTATTAACTTGTTTTGCATGACATTATATTATTCTTTAGGGTTTATATATATATAAATCTTTAAATTGTATAATCTGTAGTTTGATTTGATATGTTTTGATCCACTTTTTATATTTGAACCTAAGATAAACACAAATTTATTAGAGATTGCTAGGGAGATTGCTTGCATTTAAATTATGATGAATTTAATATAACAAAATCATCGTGTCCATAAAGTATAATTTTCATTACTGTGTTGCATTAATGAAAATACTTTTATTTATGTTTTTTGCATGACAGTAATGAGTTTTTTTTTCATTACACAATCTATGATTAAATGGGAAAATCTACATTTATGAGGAAAAAAATGAGAAAAATGATATGTTAATGCTTTTGCGTTCGTTCTCTCGCAGATGTTTTGCACTGAAATGTTTGCGAGAGAATGTGAAAACATTGAAATACCTCTCATATTTTTTCCATCACCACTTTTCAAGCGTGTTTGCGATACTTTACTATATGAATATGTACTGTATGTTAACTTCCCTCTCTCTCTATCAGGTCAAAGCTGCCAGAATTCATCAAAATGATGAGCGATCACTTCCTTTGACAGCGTTATTTCTGCCCCTGAACGTCAGTCAAACAATCAACCAATCAATCAAACTTCCATCTGACCGACCAACTTCTATGTGTTCCTGTTCCTCACGCCATCTGTGCGGATATATATATACATATATATATATATATATATATATATATATATATACTGTAAATTACGGAAACACGGCAGAGTCACGTGGGATGGCTGTCCATATCTTCCTCCGAGCATTCCCAGTTCAAAAAGAAGACGTTTTTATGCACACACACACACACACACACAGATTTGAAAGGTGCAGACAGACAAACGGAGGATTCTTCAAACATATCATGAAGTTGTACAGACGTTTGGAGGTCGACTCGAGACCAGCCCTCTGATTTCAATGGCAATCCTGTCCACACTGTGGAACTTTTGTAGCTGTGCCTCATGGAACTCCTCGCGGAAGAATAGAACTCTGAAAACTCCGAATCGGAACCTTGGGACGAGAGGGGCTGTCAATCAAACGCACGACGGAATTAGGCTGTAGAATTTCACAAAACCGTTCGCAATAATGTTATTTTAGTTCTCCCCCTCCCCCCTCCCCCCCCCAAAAAAAAGCTGGCATGGGACGTCACGCTGCTTTGAAACCAGCAGAAGGTTTAGAGGCCAGAGCGTTCCTTCATCGGACCGTCAGCGAACGCAGCTTTGCTCTTGAAGACCTCGCGGTCACTTTAGAGGTCAGATGTGCTTCATTAGGTCATTTCTCTCTGCGTTCATTCGTTCCTTCTTCTCTCCTCAAGCCCTTCCGGACCCCGAAGATGCAATTTTAACATGACTAAACTTCAACCAATGTGCCTTTTAGAGCTCATATCATCACACAACTGGAGGAGAACATTATCAGAACTTTCTAGGATGCAAGCTTAGGAAAACGTTAGTCATTAGGTCTATGCAGTCAGGTTTTTTGCGGCCTGGGATTTAAAAAAAAAAAAACAAGTAAAAAGGTAAAAAAAGTATTTTTTTGGGATAAACTGTATTTAATGTACTGTATGGCTATATGTAATTAGAAGGTGTGTCCACCCCCTCGTGGCTCCACCCACAGCCCCGCCCACCTGTCACCACGTCGTTATTGAGCATTGTATTATAGATATCAGCTTTTATGAAAACTGGCTTGTTGTTGAGCCGCTGTAGTCCTCAGTACAAATGTGTGGTCGTACGTGTAAAATGGCTTTTCTCTTTTTTTATCTCTCTATTCTTTGTCTGTACTGGTTTCTCTGTCAAAAAAGGAAAAAAAAAAAAAAAAAAGATGATTACGAACCCGCAGGCGATCTTTGAGGATCGGCGGTGGTTTTACCAACGGGAGGCACTGAAAGTGGACATAAAGTCTATTAGAAAAATCGCTATATATAAATGTAGAAATATATACAGTATATAAACAAAGGAGAGTCCGACGGAAAGGAGAGTCCACGAGGATTGATGTTTCTTTCTTTCTGGAGACGTCCGAGAGAGACGTGTGACTCTGTTGTGATATTTTTTTCATAAAGTCGGCGCGATCGTAACGGGACCGAAGTGTCGCTCTCGCTAAAGCTGCGGCCGGCAAGGGAAACACGGACATTTGTAAATTGTATGCAACAAATGCAAACTTACCATTATTTTGAAATTGTGTATGTAAAAGTTATATTTTTACATGTAGGCTGTTGTTATTTTGTGTTTAGAAATGCGTTGTATCAGTTTTTTTTGCCTTTCTTTTTTTTTGGGGAAAAAAAAAAATTCATTGTGTGTTGAAACGTGTCACATTGAAAATGTAGTGAGAACAAAAGCAAAAAAAAAAATTTTTGTTTATATTTCTGGGAACATTTTTCTTTTCTAAAGGTGGGTGGTGGGGGTCGGGAATCAAAGCTATATGATAATTCTCTCATCCTCATTGTCATTTTTTTAATTGAGTATTTTCTGTGTAAATAGAAGTCACGAGCAGGGCTGACGACGTTTGTTTGCTGCGTTCCCTGCCGTTGATCATGTGGCCTGGTCAAGACGTGATTGATTAGCGTTTAACGTGTGTCAACAATCAGACCTTAATTTACGTTATCACTTTTTGTAAAGAGACTCGTGACACATCGCTGAAAGAATCGACTCGACTCAACTTTGAAATGACGACTCGGATGCCCTCACATTAAAAAAAAAAAAATACTCGGGCCTGAATTTAAGATCGATGTCTATGAATTGCATATAAAAATTCCATGCATTTGGATGATGCCGTTTTATCAAACAAACTATGCATATTTGTCTGTCATACATAAATGAAACAAGTCAGATTTCTGTAATAATACCAATAAACTGAATGTGTTTTTAATGCAAAGTAACCATGTTTATATTTTTATCCTCAATAAATCAAATTTGTTTCAATCTCATACATTTTAACTAACTCAATATCACTTGTTCCACAGCTAGCCATATTTTATATAGAATTCAGAAACCCTTGTTATTAGCGACATCGGTGGACGTTAAGTGAACTGCAGCCTGAGACTTCCTGCGCGTGCTCGTACACGTGACTTACAAGAGACTGAACGTGATTCATTGGGTGCTTCTCAATTCTTACTTGTAGATCCTCGTTTCCTTTCCTCCTTTCCTTTCCTCGTGTCTCAGCTCTACTCCTGTAGGATGCGAGGGAAGGACGCAAGAAAAGGAGGACGGAGGAATCGAATGAAAGCTTTTTTATACATTGGAATACTTGATCACTCGCGCGTCACTTCACAGCGTCATCAGCAGCGCATAATCTGCCCTTATGTTGTATTAGTTTGGTTATTTAAGAAATTCATAATAAATAATAATAATAAAGCAAGATACCCTGTTGTGAGATGTGTGGTTTATATAAACTGTAAAGGTAAAGTATAAATTAAAATTATTGTAACCGATGTGAAGGGGGAGGAGAATCGATACGTGCGTCACGTTTAGTTGATAAAACACTTCTGCATAAGATACACCTGTGCATCCTCGCTCATGACTCCTCAGGAAGCCTCCTCAATCCTCGCCGTGCAATTAGAGAATTGAGATGTCCTTCAAGATGGCTGAGCTAGATTGGTTTCTGAGTCATATGGTGTGTTCAAGTCCTCCTGGGTAGTTCGTATATACGAGGTGGGAAGTCGTGACTTCTGTTTACGATGGCAGGCGTTCAAGTCACTTTCGTCGGAGTAATATGGCGGAGTACTTTCTCCTAATTAATTGAACAAAAATACAGCAAGGTTCTACACTAGTTCTAGAAAATGAAGAACAAAGAAATGTGCATTAGGTGTGCATTGTTTTTTTATGTTTTGAATTAATTTATGAAGCCACTGCAAACTTTATCGTTACATATTATATTATAATGCCATCATATTCTGTGCAGGTAATTAGCTTACTTCGATGTAAATAGAGAAGCCTGACAACATCACTGCTAAATATCTTTCAGTATTGTGGTATTCCGCCATGTTTCTCACTGACACGATCGGGGCTTAAACTTCCCACTGGTATTTACGACATTGTGGTGGCGTTCATGTGCGTTCAACTCGTAAATACGATCTATACGAGATGACTTGAACGCACCATTAGGATTGAGGAGCGAGGAGGGATATTGAGAAGCACTCATTCAAGACCCTGATATCCTCACGCCGAAGTTCTTCTTCATTCTTCGCTTTAGAAGTAAAAACCAGTTAGAAATGCCTTTGCATCGATACACTGTTAACGAACATCCTGACGCTGCTGAGAGCGACGTTTAGATAAATATGTAATTACGCTTTCCTCTCAATAAACACACACACGACAAAAAATACAGCGGTGAGAAACAGCAGTTCAGAATCGTAGCGATGCAACTCACGGCATCATGTCGATAGATGAGGTCATTCAGATTACACTGTTATGATAGTTTGATTTTAAGTTCCCAGGCCTATATTTGAGACTAAAGACTATATAGATCTAATTATGTGAGACAATAGTTTGAATAATCACCTTTATTTGCCAGACACATTGACTTTACAGTACAGAATAGCTCTTCATCTCCGGGCTCTCGGGAGCGCGCGTTACCGTCACACTCTTTAGATTTTCCCGGCAAAAACGTCCCGCGTAATAAAAGCATCTTACATGCTGTTTACTTACAAGCTGTTCACATGGTGGCAATAAAAAGCGATTAATATGCCCTACATGACAATTCTTACATAGTCCCTTTAACTGAATATATTTTATTTTCACGAGTGATTTGAATAAATCCATTAAAAAAATATGATTATTCAAATTAAATTAAAATGATGGAATTAGTTAATAATAAACTATGCCATGAGTGCAGAAATCATGTATGACTGACAAATATGCAGTGCATTCATTTTTTAATAGTTTATTGTTAAAACAGTGTAATCTAAATGCATGGAAAATTTACATTCAATCCAAATACATAAATATTAAATATTATGCCTAAACATTTTCCGCAACATGCACAATGTCAGTTTTTCTACTTTATTTGCAGGTTCAAAAAGACACTCCAGCAAAAGCCTAGTATTGAAAAGTGTGGTACATCTGTACTTTTGCATTGCTTCAGACATGCTAGTGTTCTCGTCCTTCAGTAAATTTTGGACATCTGAAGTTGTATTTTGCCAGTGCTAAAGATGTTTGACTAATTCTCTCCTTGTGCCACATCATGTTGTTGTAGCCAATTGAATTTCTATGATTGCAGTGGAAAAGATGATGTTTTCCTCTTGGTTGTTCATAATGTACATACTTGTTCTTGCTTTTATGAACTGATTTTTTTTTTAGTCAAATGCAGAACTGAACTGTAAGCGATCTTTTCCATTCTCAGAAAGCAACCCTGGGCAGTGTCATCTCTGTTTATTTAAGTGCTCCTCACATGGAGGATTGTGAGATAAAGATTATTTGACGCAAACAGCGACGTACAACTGGTCTTTGCTGATTTCTCAACGTGTTTGCCGTGTGCAGCAGGTCGACACTTCTGCGCTTTGTGATTATTCGTGTCATTGATTTCAATAAAGAGAGTCGCTCAAATCATCCTCGATATCCACTGCCAGATGAAGCTCGCTGACCTTTTCACATCAGTAAAGTGGATCAAAGTGCAGATGTCAATCACACACAAACCAACAATGAAGGGTTGCACAGCATATAATCATATTTTCAGGTAAAAAATATCTTTACAATTGAAGTTTGTGATGCCAAACATAACAATTATTAGTTTAGGGTGAGACTAGCTGCACTGTAAAAAAAAATATATGATCAATTTTAAACTTTTTTTTTAGTGCTGAGCAACGATTATTCACGATTAATCGCATCCAAAATAAAAGTTTGCGTTTACATAATGTGTGTGTGTGTACTGTGTATAATTATTTTGTGTATATAAATACACACAGTATGCATGTAAATATTTAAGAAAAATGTGTTATATATAATATTAATTGTCTATATATATATATATATATACATACAGTATATACATGCAAATATTTATTAAATATAAACATGCATATGTGTGTATTTATATATACAAAATAAATATACACAGTACACACATATATTATGTAAATACAAACTTTTATTTTGGATGTGATTAATCGTGATTCATTGCCCAGCACTACTTTTTTTATAAGTTATACAAGATTCAACCCATTTAAAGTCAGTTTGATGTAATTTAAGTTGAAATTACTTAAACATCCAAGTTGATTGTACTTTTCAGTACAGTACTTATCTTTTTTTTTACAGTGTGACCAATGGAAAATAGCGGAAACTTGTTTGAAAACAGTCATTATGAAATGCTTCACCTTTAAAACAAGATGCATTTACTTGAGAAGCAAAATTGCATAACATTTTAAGACTTGTTTTAAGATAACATATCTTGAATAGTTCATTTTTTTATCATCTTGGCAAGGTTTTTTTTTTTTTTTTTTTATGCATGCAAAATGCAATGCAAAAATAAAACTTAATTCAAGGGATATTCTCTGAAAACAGGTCTACTGATTATGCAAACCCTAGTCTTCCGTACCAGTTTGTTTTTTGACGGTTAACCTTTCACATCATAAAAGGTGAGAAAAAAAAAAAAGACAAATGTAATCCTATTTAACGCTTCATAATTGTGAGCAAGTCCAAGCACAATACAGCCAGACAGGAGGAATGAAACATCAACAAATCACCTAACCGAATATGTCGAGCCGGTTTCACCGTTCTGTGTTTCTTTGCCGTCAAGCTTGTGCAGTGGTTTAAACATGTTTATAGACGTAATGGTGAGCATTTATGAATCGTGGCCTTTTTATTCTTGTTACTTGTGATGCAACTAAGTGAAGAATCGTGACCATCAGAGAATCACCGTGTACCAGTGCCTGGATTTTTGTTATAAAGCTTCTTTTGTCTAGTGCATTTTTTGCTATGAAATAGACGAGTGCATTCTGTTCTAAAGAAAAACATCAAGTACATTTCAAATCTGACTATATTTGGCGAATATTTTACAGTTTGCGATCCTTTTATACCAGTGATGTTGATGACAAAATGAGAAAACTACATAAACGGTGCACACGTCTGAATCAAGACTGTTCCACTTTATAGATGTTTTGGAATCATTCAGAGTAAACGTTTACTTTATTTAGCTATTTAAAGTGTTGATTTGGAGACGAAGGATGAGTTGATGTGTTTGACGAGAGAAACGTGATTCAAAACTCACACTAAAGGCCCGTTCACACGGAACGATAACTATAGCGATATCGCTCTGTTTATTCTAATTGCGCACTGCAGTTTTGTGTCTCGCTTTAAATGCTCGGGCTCGTTAAAGACGGATGGATTCTGATTGGCTGTCAATGTTTTTACACTTCATCAGCTGGGGGGGGGGGGGGCCGTCATCATTATAGTTGTGTTTTGGACGATCATTAGAACTATATCGTTATCGTTATAGCCTAGTTATTGCTCTTGGTGTGAACGGGCCTTTACACGTCCTGTCTAATGTGTGTCGCAATGTGTGTGTGTGTGTTCATTCTTTTTTATTTGTTTTATGTGGTAATTTCAGACAGTGTCTGAGCAGGTTTTGTGCAAGCGTGTCGTTTTCTCTAAAGTTCATCCTCCATCTTCACCTGTTTGTTCTCATCCTGTAATGATTTCATGTACACGACCGTCTGTAGCAATAAATGTGCCATTTTTATGACTTACCGCTTTCAGAACTCCTGGTTGATTTGTTTGTTTGTTTGTTTTTTTGAAGTAGATTTACAGTATAACAAATGCAGCCAAAACTGGTTTACATTAATTAACCAAAGAACTATCATAATATTGATATTATATAAGATATAGGAATATACATTGCAAACATCTTTAAAAGATCTTTAAAAGATTTATGGTTTTCTCCTTTAAAGACATTTAAATCCTGACTAAAGTAGAATACAAACAATTTCAGTCTATTGCAATTAACAGTACTTTTGATGTTTTACTGAAATAATTTTTAGTATAAAAGCAGCATACATTGTTTTTGTAATTATCTGATATTTAGTAAACATGATTTTAGTAAATATTTTTTTTAAAAATAAAAAATATTTCAGTCTGCAAATATATATATATATATATATATATATATATATATATATATATATATATATATATAACCTATTCCTTTTTATTATTATTGTTTTCCAGTGGCAATGTCTAAACGCATTAAAACAAAATATATTTAATTGAGAAGCAAAGTTGCTTATAGTCCTCCTGTGGTGAAAATCCAGCTTTTAATGTTGTTTGTGTCTATGTGTTGTTTTTAAAGTGCTTTAAGACAAACCATGTGTAAGTTCATAAGTCGACAGCATTGCTGAGTATTTCCTCCTTAAAACTGCAGTGAACCAAAGACAGTCTCAAAAACACGCTTTGAAATCGCTGGTGTTTCTGACGTCACAAACTACCTTGTAACCAATCAGATCAACGAGTGATCGTCAACGAGTGGATCTCTGAGCTGCTGTGAGTGAGTGGAGGCGGGGCTCATTTGCATATTCATAGAACCACGCATACTAAATGAGGCAAGGGTGTCAAGTTACATTCAAGATATTTTAAGGCATGAAGAAATTTTAAATATGTAATTTTGGTGATCAAAGATGAGTTTTAATGGATAAAATGATTGACTACAGGGGGACTTTAAGATTATACTGGAGCATGTTTTCAGAAAATAGACTTTCATTGATTCAAGCATATCAAATAATAAGCCTAATTAAAATGTTTTCTTCTTTAAAACACCTTATTTTTTCAAACTAGATAAACACGCTTTAGTTCCTTTTACTGATCTTTAAGAATGTATCAGTAATGTTTTACTGAATGTGTATACAAATAAAGAATTTCATGCATTTAAAAACAAAAATTAATCACAAATGTTTTGAATTGCAAGCATTTTTTCGGAGCTCACCTTGGTGAAGAATGTAAATGAAACGCCCAAACGCATGTGACGTCACAGACGTGTTTGAGCGCTGATGTGCGAGCACCTCCAGGCTGGAATCTGTGTGATGACATCATCATTCCCATCGATGACATCAGCATGTGTGTGTCACTCGCCGTCCTTCTGGCAGGATCGAAGTCTGTCACCTCAGATCCATCCTGGAACTCTACGAAAGAACATGATGTACACACACACACACACACACACACACACACACACACACACACACACACACACACACATAAATATAGAAACAGACACATATACACACGCACTCACTCACACCTGATCAACATGTTTGTGATCACTTGATCAATTAATTTATATAAGAAGCAAATTCATGCTTTATGACTAAAGCTGTTGTTTTGATTTTAGTGTCTCTTGTTTTCTGACTCAATATAAACAAAACACTTTACAATAAGCTCTTATGTGTTAACATGAGTCAATACAACAACTAATATAACAATGATCAATACAGTTGTTACAGCATTTATTAAATCTTCATGATTGTTTACATTGCATTAACTAATGTTACATAACTTTTAATAATGCATTGGTAAGTGTTTATATTAACAGTAACTAAGATTAATAACTTCTGTAATTATTGTTCATTGTTAGATCATGTTAACTAAAGTAACTAATGTTAACAAATGAAATCTTATTGCAAATTGTTTCCAACAAAATAGGATTCAGAAACTGCCATTAAAATAAAGTACAGGAATATTCTGATACTGCTTATACAACTGTTTAAATGAGAATATACACATATTAATATAGTAAATCCTGTAGCCTCAATGTAAAAATGATTGTAATTTTAACACTAAAAGACTATTAACTGGTTGATCTATTTGGACATCTAATATAATTTTACAGTAAAATGCAGTTTTTGGAAGCAAAATAGAACAAGCATCTTTTAATTTACAGTGAAAAGTTGTGAATTATGTTACATCTAATGTTGTTAAATGAATGTTTATAGTATTTTAGTGTCATGTTTGTTACCATGATGGTGTTTTCGTAATGTTTTGTGCACCTTTTAAACATTAGTATTTCCCTCGGCTTGTGGAAAAACGACTTGTGTTTTTGTCGGTATATTGTTAACATTATTTCAGTTAACGAAATATACCTTATTTATTTTCCTGTGAAACTTTAAATGTTTTTTTTTCTTCTTTTTTTTTTACGGTAAATTTCTGACGACTATTAAATTTCCGAGGTAATCTCCTAAACACGTTGATTTGTGTTTCACGGAGGACATGAACTGATGAAGTCGAGTAAATGACGACATCCTTCAGGGAAAGAGTGGGCAGCACAGATACTCTAAAGCACAATAGCCTTCATTCACTTTTCATTTCTCCTCCTGGATCAGCATTGGCCAGAGCAAGGCATGCTGGGATTGCACTCCTCCCCGCTGTGGCACGTCTGAGACGCACACACCTGTGTGTGTGTGAGTAATGCAGAAGTGTTGTAACGGGCTCAGGGAATGTCTGGAGCTGTGGAAGTGTGGGTGTGGTGGAAACACTGAAGGTTTGACAGGGTCAAAGTCAAGGTCAGGGGTCCCCTGTTAGTCCCCAATTAGTAATTGTAACTGATTTGTCGAATGGCTTGTGTTTGAGTGGCAGAATGTGTGAAAGGGGATCGTTCTGCTGGACTTATGCATCATTCATCACTTGCAAATATGTTTACTTGTCAGATGTTTATCTTTTCTTCTTTAAAGGAGCCGTATGTAAGATTGTGGCCAAAACTGGTACTGCAATCACTTTCAAATTACTGTAGAGCGGTGTATCCCCTCCTCCTCCCCCCTGACTCAAGGTTGCCAGATAGGCTGCAGGATCCAGCAGGAACGTAGGCTGCTACAAGGAGCTTTCAACTAGAGCAGAGCTGGCAACCTCGTGATTGGTAGATAGGTGGAGGGTGGAGCATCAGGCCAAAACACAACATGACAACATCAACATCAGTTGAGGGCTGCAACTTCACTTTTTAAATGACAATATCCTGGCCGGACTACTGTTGTCAGTGATATAAGTATTTGAAATGAACATGATTTCTTAATGTCTAGTGACATATCAGGGCCATTTTATGATTAATTGAAATACATTTCTTACACACGGTTCCTTTAACACATGATAACAGTTCAACTAGACTAGACTAAACAATAACTTAAAATGCAGTTATGGGAATATGGGAAATGCATTTATGCGTGAGGGAATATTTGTGGTCTGTGATTAGCACAGAAAATAATTTATTTTAACAAAAACGTGTGTGTGTGTGTGTGTGTGTGTGTGTTTGTGTGTGTGTGTGTGTTTGTGTGTGTGTGTGTGTGTGTGTGTGTGTGTGTGTGTGTGTGTGTGTGTGTGTGTGTGTGTGTGTGTGTGTGTGTGTGTTTGTGTATGTAGAGGTAGAGAAACCTTCAATGAAAGTACAAATCATTCTGTGCATTTTTGTTCAAATTTATTATTATTATTATTATTATTGTGTAAAATTCTGGTCTTGATTTCCTAGCCAAGAAAATCAGTTTGAACAAAAATGCATAGACATATCTATTTATTTATTTATGACAGTTTGGATAATTTAGTATTTTAAGGACAGTGGCTAATACCATTATTATTATTATTATTATTATTATTATATGTGAAATTCTGGGTTTGTTTTCCTAGCACTTAATTAATTAATTTGTATTTATTGGTGTATGACAGTTTATTCGATTTTATTTTATTTTCATGACAGTAACATGACAGTATATATTGTATATAAATATATTTTCATTATTGATATTATATATTATTAATTGTATTATCATTATAATTATTATATATTAGTATAAATAGCTTATAAATATACATTAACAAATATTCCAAACTATATCATAAGTTCTGGTCTTGCATACATTTATTTAGTCTCTGTATTTATTTCTAACATATATTAATAATATTGTGTCTGACTGGAGCCTGAAGGACTGGACATAAACGACTATAAATAGATCTGGCTCTAGAACTCATTCAGAATTCCTTAAATTCTTTAGGATCATAAGAGCCCATGAATATTCCCAAATATGGTGAGGAATCACATCCGCTGTTGTGTACAGCAGATTTACCACAGTAAAAACACTCCTTCTGAGGATGATGGACTTCACTTCTCAATGCTGCCGAGCTCTCTCACGCGCGCGCACGGGTGTGTCTCTGGCCACGCCCACACGCATAGGTGACCCGCCCAGGTGTGAAAGTCACCCTGCGCTCTCAGCAGGAGCAGACTCAAACACACCTGAGCGACACGAGAGAAAACAGTCCCTGATCCACACTGACAGGTAATTCACTTTACTTCACTTCACGCTACAGTTAAAGGTTTTAAAATGTCGATTATTAATCATCTCCGACCGAACAATGTGTGTTTATGTTTGACCCGGAGGTCAAAGTGTGTGTGAGGTAAAGATCTTTATCATTCCTGATCGGTTAATATCGATGAAATGTGAGCTGTTGTTGCTTCAGAGACTTTAATAACTTTTAAAACGGGTTTGTGTGACAGTCTGTCTACTGAAGAAATGGTAAAATCCTCATTCTAGTCAAAAATCTGCTGAGAATTGCTCTGCTTATTTAATAGATCCTGTATGATCATCATCATAATGCTGTACCATGGTAATACCGTGTTTTATATATACAGAATGTAATTTCATGGTAATGTTTTGAAGTACCTTATGTAAATACCATGCTATATGAATAGCCTATGTCAATCATAAACAACTACACTGCAAAAAAAAACTAAAAAACATGTTAAGACAACATGTGTTTTAACATTGCTTTAACTCATCAAAATAAGCAGTTTTCAACTTTTTTATGTTATACAAGATTCAACTATTTTTTTAAGTCAGTTAAAGTTTTTAATGTCATTTAAGTTGAAATGACTTAAACATCCAAGTTGATTGTACTTAAACAAGTAATAAAAACTCAGTGAGTGTTTTAGCGCAATTTTCTGACGTCATGGGATCACAACACTAAGAGATAGTAAATCTTTTCCTGGATTTTTTTTGTGCGTTCCCGAGATTAGACCTTCCTTAACATAATGCCGAAAACCCGAAGTCTCTAGGTGGTCTGGTTGAGGAGTAGATAGAAGTGCAAGATTGGTGCGCACAGACAGAACAGAAATCATGAGTTAACAATCGCAATTTTGTCCGGTGGAAAATTGCGCTAAAAAGTAAGTTACTTACAATGTATCAAAATGCCATTGCATTTCCTTCTCGTATCATCATTTTACCATGGTAGAAGCGTAGTACTTTCTATACAGGGGGTTTAAGTTCATGCATTTGTACTTGATAATAATTGATTGCAGTTCTCAGTAACTGTGTGAAGTATCAACACGAGTACATTGCTTTTAATCATCAAAACAAGCAATTTTCACCTTTTTTTTATACGAGATTCAACTCATTTTTAAGAGAGTTTAATGTCATTTAAGTTGAAAAGACTTTAAACATCCAAGTTGATTGTACTTAAAAATGTAAGTTACTTACAGTGTATCAAAATGCCATTGCATTACCTTCTCGTATCATAATTTTACCATGGTAGCAGCGTAGTACTTTCTACAGGGGGTTTAAGCTCATGCATTTGTACTTGATGATAATAATAATTGACTGCAGTTCTCAGTAAAAGCTTGTGTGAAGTATCAACACGAGTCCTCATTACACAAGAGCTCTGGCTGAAGGCTGTGCTGGACTGTCGGCTTGTTTGTAGATTGTGACGCTGCATTAATTGCTTTCCCAGCGAGAGGAATGTGATCCGCCCGAGAGGTGAAAGTGCTTCTCGCTCTGGTATTCAACATGCCGGATTCCTCTCTTGGCTCGAGAGCGGTCTGAAACCCGCCGAGCGAGATGGCGGTATTGATGTGTGTGTTCTGAACAATAGCGTCAGGAGCGGCTCTATTGTGCAGGACGGCTGGAGAACGCCTGAGAGATGTCGCTGGGCTTTAGCGGGTGTTTTTGCTCTGCTGACTCACGATCGGTTCTTATGAAACCGGACTGGAGAAAGTGTAGGTGTTTTTGGAGAAATGCAGCGTTTGACTCACTGATGTTCTCATCATGACAAATCAGCAATATATCCATGTGTGTGATCTGGACTTTATGCAATTTATATTTCTAACTATTGTGAAATGCTGTTGCTCTGAACGAAAGATCACGGGTTCGACTCCCAGGGAAATCTACAGCTTTAATGCAAATCAACAAATGAATAAATATGATCTATCTATCTATCTATCTATCTATCTATCTATCTATCTATCTATCTATCTATCTATCTATCTATCTATCTATCTATCTATCTATCTATCTATCTATCTATCTATCTATCTATCTATCTATCGTTCTATCGTTCTATCTATCGTTCTATCGTTCTGTCTATCTATCTATCTATCTATCTATCTATCTATCTATCTATCTATCTATCTATCTATCTATCTATCTATCTATCTATCTATCTATCTATCTATCTATCTATCTATCTATCTATCTATCTATTGTTCTATCTATTGTTCTATCTATTGTTCTATCTATTGTTCTATCTATCTATCTATGGTTATATGGTTCTATCTATCTATCTATCTATCTATCTATCTATCTATCTATCTATCTATCTATCTATCTATCTATCTATCTATCTGTCTATCTATCTATTGTTCTATCTATTGTTCTATCTATTGTTCTATCTATCTATCTATGGTTATATGGTTCTATCTATCTATCTATCTATCTATCTATCTATCTATCTATCTATCTATCTATCTATCTATCTATCTATCTATCTATCTATCTATCTATCTATCTATCTATCTATCTATCTATCGTTCTATCTATCGTTCTATCTATCTATCTATCGTTCTATCTATCTATCGTTCTATCTATCTATCTATCGTTCTATCTATCTATCATTTTTTTCCATCCATCCATCCATCCATCCATCCATCCATCCATCCATCCATCCATCCATCCATCCATCCATCCATCCATCCATCCATCCATCCATCCATCCATCCATCCATCCATCCATAGTGTTTAAAAGCATTAATGGTGCATGTATTTAATAACATTATTTTATCCCTATATCATACTTCCATATTGTTATTCCATAATTCTGCTGGCATTATTATAATTATTGTATAAGCGGTCACATCAGTAGTGATATGATCTTCTAGATCAGCAGAATCCTGCGCTGTGTGACAGTGATGTTAGTCTGTTCTAGTTCAAACTTGCGGCATCAGCTTCTTGTGGATCTTCAGGCGTATGGGCAAGGCTTGTGTTCGGCAGAATCCTGTCGGAATGTGTCCGAGGAAGAGGAAGGAGCTGATGCTTGATGTGAGGAATGTTTCCCGCTGTTTTATTCAGTTATCTTTTGTGTGAGATCATGTCAGGAAGACAAACACTCGGGTATGTGAACCACCTTCACACGCATTCTTCCATCTGCCATAACTTTCATTGTGCATCATGTCAGTCATCGGTTTATTAAACCTTCTATGATGTTGCCATGGTGACCATCAAAAAAATAAAAAACCTGTGACTCATAGTGATGTGAAAGTGTCATTGTTACAATGTAACATTCCATTTCCCGACACATCCACAATAGAGGATCAAACCTGCTATTATAAACTAATATCCACCTCTTATTACTCAAGCGCTGTCAGATGACATCATGGAAGGTATTAATAAACCGCCAGACGTACAGTAGAGATGGTAGGGCTGCACAATATATATCGAAATTATCAAAATATCGCAAATTTATATATATTGCGATATGCATATCGCAACGGCTTGCAATAACTCCGGTCATGAACAAAAGACACAGAGAAAATCACTCTCTGCTCTCGGCTGAATAACTTTTGTAGCTTTAATAAGAATCAGTATATATTTAATTCATACAGTGAAAACTAAGCCGTGTTTTATTTTTACATTTGATTATTCAGTTTCTGTTGTTTAATAACCCTAATGTAGGATAACCTGAACCCCTAAACCCCGTGGTTTACACTGATGTTAAAATAACACTTCTTACGCTACAGTAAAACACTGATGATCACTTTCAGAACATGTAGGGATGTTTTCTTGTCACACAAAGAATGTGAAACACGTATGTAGGTTATATCATTTTAGATATATTTTAAAGATAATTTAAGTTAATTTTACACACTTTAAGCATTATCTTATATAATATCTTATATTTAAGATATAAGCATATCGAATATCGCATTATTTAATGAGTTATCACGTATCGCATTTTTCTTAGATGTAGAAAAATAGATGTGTTTATTGAGAACATTGATAAGGATTTTTCTCTACTTTGGGGAAAAAAGTTTTGTTTGGAATTGTTAATTGGAAAAAAGAGCAATTACACAAAAACAAAATATACTTTAGTCTTTTTTTTTGTTAACAATTTTATATATATAAATGTAAATTTTCAGGTCAGAAACCACTTTTTATGTTTTGCTCGCGGAAGTACAACTTTACTTTGGGACTATTTTCTAACTCGTGTAAAAAGGAGGCTTTAAAAACAATAAAAATATGTAAGTCTTTTAATCTTTTCCTTTGATATGTAATCTTTTCTGATTAGTTTTATACCCCTGTCTTGTACCCTTTTTTGTGACTGTTTCCTTCTTTGTTTATATAATGTTCTCAATAAACTCAAAAAACAAAAAGATGACGTATAGATGGGTAGTGAAGTGCAGAATCTGTAATAGTGGCGGTCGCGACGACAGGGAAAACCATCATCATGTTTTAGTCTGAATGTGTGGAATGTGTTTAACAGGCCTGAGAACTTTCAGCTCAAGTATGTTCAGAATGAAGGCGTCACTCACTCGCCATTCATCATAAACAAACAAACATATACGCCCAGGATCAAACCATGAAACCAGCTCAGGAGGAGTGTGGCGTTCTCGTGAGGTTTCTCATCATGTGTTGTGCAGACGGACAGACGGACGTTTAGAAGGACAATATTGAAACGCCAAAACTGCTTTGAAGTGATTTGAAGCATACATTTGGAGCATATGCTTACAAGATGTACCATAGTACTACCATGGTTTTGTGTACATGAATGTTGTTTTTATGTGCAATAGAAATGCAATATCTTTGGACATTTTTTTTTTCTTTTTTTACCGTGGTAATTAAATATATTTTAAGTACAATGTCAATACCATAGTATATAATATGATTAGTATTAATTAGTTGACGATTATTTCAGAATACCATGAAAGGCAATACCAGGGTGTATTTGCAGGCTATATGATAACTGAGAACACAGCATTCACACAGTGTTTATCTAGTCTGTTTGCTCAGAGTGATCCTGTCTCTACCAGTCCTGATCTCTCCTGAGGGCTGGACGCTGTTTTACATCGTTTTCTCCTGCTTAACTTAGTAGACAAGTTATTCGTGTCAATACAAACCAATTAGTACCAAGAGTCGGGTTGCAGAAGTGAAAACTCCAGTGGTATGAGGTTGTTAATCAATGGCATTTGCTTCTGTTGAAGCCGTCGGCCCATATTATTTCAAATTAGTTTGAAAAGAATAGTTTAACAGCAGAATTTCTGGTGAAGAACTACATTACCCATGATGCTGTACAGAAAATTCCACCAATCAGAGAGTCGAAACAAGTAAAACGCACCAAAGGAGCTTATTAGCTCCGCCCACTTCCACGAAGCATCGCAAGTAATCGAGTCCCTACGCTCTCAAAACACTTAAATATTTGTGTATATGTGCATATTTTGCAATAAACTTTTCATAAATAATCGTTTTTAAATGCATAGTTTTATATTCCATCGTTTTTAATTAGAATATGCTGTTCGCAATGCATCATGGGGATTGTAGTTCTTTCCCTCACTAAAGACGTTCAGTTCACAGTCTTGTATTTTCAAATACGTTTTTGCTTTGAATCAATGTTTGTAATGTTGTGATTCTCCTCGTAGCTGATTGGCTTGGTTCATAGCGCTTTAAAGCTTAAATTTGCATAAAATAAGCTTAAAATTTGTGTGTACAGCAGGATTATAATCGCTAATTTAAAAAAAATTTTACAAATAATTTTTTTTTTATAGACATTTAAAGAAAGCAAAAACTAATTAAACACATTTTTAAAACAAACTAAATAAAAATGACAACATAAAATATCAAATTAAAATTACTTATAAATATCAACAAAAAAACTATAAATGATACTAAAATAACACTGCTGTACAAGTGCATAAAAATGCATTAGTATTACCATATTATTTTGGACACGGTGCCATTAAAATACCATGTTTTTGCACATTTCACATTACCACACATTACTGCAATTTCATGCACATTTATCATGTGTTTTGGACACAAAGTGTCATTTAAATTCCATTGTATATGAGTATGGTAATTAGATCTTTGATATTTACCATCTGTTACCATTATAGTACCATAGTTTCACCATGGTAATTAAAAGACCAATTTTAAAGAGTTTATCATTAACAGCTGAGCTGTATGTAAAGTCGTGTTGTGAATCAGTATCATGTTTTTTTAATGTGCAATATTATGAGTTGCAGTGCATGTGTAACATGTTTAGTTCAGTTCTGCTCTTCTTTCTCTTGCCTTCGGCTGTTTGTAATGGTTTTAGATGTTGTCTATGCCGCAGTAACAGCCACACCTCGTTGCCATTAACTCCTTCAATAGTCGATGCATTCAGGAGGATTGACAGCAGGAATCGTCTGCTGTGTGTGTGTGTGTGTTTGTTTTGAATTGTCAGTCATCTGTCAGGACTGTATTTCATTACGGTGTTATTTGCATGTGAAGTCGGTTGCCTGGTATTTTTCCACCTCCCTGAAGGATCGCCGCTCGTCTCACAAACCCAAAACTTGGCAACCAGCCAATATTTGGTCACCAATTATTTTTTCTTGATTGGGCTTCTGTCTCCGTCACAATTAAGCTCCACATCAGGGCTAATTGGGATGGAGTTTGTTGGTTTGTTTTTTAATTTAAAGCAAGTAAACTTTCAGTGAGGAGTGTGTGCATATCGCCCCCTGTCTGCGGCTCGGCAACCCGTTCTCATTACATGCGTCTCTATAGCACGCATTGTGTTTATATGCGAAAATTAGTTTTTACCTGCATACAGTATATGATACGCACTGTAAACCCCTTAGGATAACTGGTGTGGGGTGTGTGTGTAGGCTATTACACGCAATAAAGTGCGTATCATATGCACGCGAAAACTGCGTTTCATATGCACGTAGAAACTCATTTTAGCGAATAAATTGAGTGATAAACACAACGTGTGCTATAGAGACGCATTTCATGAGATCCGTTCGATTAGTATCAGAACAGGGGCGTCACTATAGGCCCATTTTAAAAGGGCTTTAGCCCTCCAAAATGTCCACCCAGTCCCCCTAAAAATGTGCCATTAACTCCATGATTTGTTACAGTAATTCGTGATCGCCTCACTCCCCTTTAAAACTCATGAAACCGACGACAGGCTTCGGCTCATCCCTGTCTTTTAGTCTGCGTTGTTCAGCGTGTTCTTCAATCAGGACAACACAGAGTGTGTGTTTATTGATAGATTTTCATCGACATCTGTGTAGTTCTTTGTCATAAATGCTGTTTACATAACATAATGCGAGAGCAATTCAAGACGGTTTCCCATCCACTGTCAAATCTGGGCTTTTTTAATTTATTTATTGTATGAAATTATCTAAATCATGGTATGAGGCTTTGTGACTTTTCCTACATCTTGCTATACTTCAGTGCAATTGCTAAAATTAGTTATGTTTTATAATAAATCCAAGAGCAACACACGTTAAAAGAACTAAAAAAGGGGAGTGGAAATGGCAAACGAGCTTCTGAATAGTGGTATTTACATGTTATTTACATGTTAAAAGTGTTTGTTTTCCACCAGAAGACTGAAATCCTCCAGTAAAGCATTTGAATGGAGATGATATTCTTTAAAGTTAATTTTACCGCACAAATGTAGTTAAAAAATATTTATGTTACCCACGTATCGCCAATCTATATTCTTAATGAATATTAATGACCTTGGTATTTAAAATGATTACAAATGAATTCAAAATTCAGGGATTGACTTGATTTTAATAATAATATTATTATTGATTTTGATATTAATATTTTTCTTCACCGACAGCACTGCAAATAACCTTGATCTAACAGTGATAGTGAGTTTTTATGTTGCATTACTGCATTTGCAATTACTATTATTCCTTATCAGAAATCTTGAATATGTGTTTTTAACATCTTTAGGTTATTTCCAGAAGTCTAGACGTCTGCATGTGTTCCTGCCTTGGTGTGTTTTGCTTTCTCTCTCTCTTTGTGTGTGTTTTGCTTGAATTACGACTTGCAGTCAGTCATATTAATCCGTTGTTTCATTATAGTCTGGCTTATTCATAAAAGTATGCAAAAACTTAAACCAGACTGTCAACAGACCGTCCGTCTTCTTTAGAAACCCAGCGTCGCAAACAAACCCTTTCTGATGTGAGTCCAGTCCTCTATCAGCCGCCTGGACGGAAGCACTGACAGGAAGACATCAGCATACGTTTATCTATCTCTAGCTGGATTATGGGTGATTTAATAATCATCCGCCAGTTGGGAAATGAATCTGACACTGAGTGTGCATCTGCAGTCTGAAGCTGAACTCTTCTCTGTGTAATCACTGGTCTATTGTTGGGCCGATTACACGAGGGCTTGATGGAGGAGAAGTGGCCAGAGACACAGTTATGAAGCTCTCCAGATGATCAACTAAAGGCCTGAGTGCATCACTTCCAGCTGTGCTGCTGGTGTTCCCATTGTAACACCTGGCCTCGTGTTTTACTGGAGTCGCACCGGCTGACATCGAGCCAACCCTGCAGAGTTTCCCCGGCTCGCCTGCCAACTTCATCTGGGAAATAAGTAGAAGTGATCGTTGAAACACGCCTGAAACCGCAGGCTGAGATCAGATTACACTCGCTTTACTCGCTTTATTGGGATTATTTTATTTCAACCAACAGTTTAACGTTTGATTACTGAGGTCTGGCCACGGATCATAAGAATTTATATAATATTAATATTAAAAATGAATTTAAATGAATACAATTATAATATTTTAGTTATAGTTATTGTAGTTATATTATTATTAATTATTGTTAATTAGGGAGCCACCATATCGGTATCGGCCGATATATGTTCTTTTTTAATGTTATCGTTATCGGCCTGATAAGAAAATTTTGCCGATATATTAAAGACGATAAAATATGACAATTTTCATATTGGTGCATCCCTATTATTAGGCTAATTGTAGTTATCAATTATTGTAATTATTATTATTATTATTATTTTAATTTTATTAATTTATATATTTATTTTGATCAAATCTTTAACTTAAATGAATCAATAATAATAATTACAAATATTTTCTTTATTTTTACTATTATATTATTATTTGATATTCTTATGAATATTCTTATTTTAATTTCATTAATTGATATATTTATTTTGATCAAATCTTTAACTTAAATTAATCAATAATAATAATTACAATTTTTTTATTTTTACTATTATATTATTATTTGATATTCTTATGAATATTCTTATTTTAATTTCATTAATTGATATATTTATTTTGATCAAATCTTTAACTTAAATTAATCAATAATAATAATTACAATTTTTTTTATTTTTACTATTATATTATTATTTGATATTCTTATGAATATTCTTATTTTAATTTGATTAATTTATTTTGATCAAATCTTTAACTAAAATAAATACATATATGAATTATTATTATTATTTAATAATATTAATAATATTATTTTAATTGTATTAATTAATATTTTATCAAATATTAAACTGAAATATATAAATAATATATTATTATTTAATATTATTATAAATATAATAGTCAAATTATTGTTTTAATTGTATTCATTTATATATTTATTTCATCAAACCTGAAAAAAATACTTTTATTAATATTTATGGATTTATTTTATCATCGTTTGCTTTTGGATGTCTTTGGGCATTGCATCACACTGCTGTTTTCCCCACTTGTTGTTTGAGATCTGTCTTGTCCGTGTGTATTCCCAGTCCTCTCGTTGGTCATGTTGTTGGTGGTGTAACTGGTCATTGCACTTCACCCGGCGACAGCGTCTTCTGTCTCCTAGCAACTAGAATCGGGGAGTGTTTGGAGTTTGTCCAGGAGTGATTTAATGTAGGATTCCAATGGAATGAGTCATGTTGTCATAGCAACAGACACTCGTGTCACAACCGGAGCAGCGGCCAGCGAGTGATTGGACATCAGCCAGTGGGATGCGTTATAGCGAGAATGAGTTTCCAGTGTCGACAGGTTCATGATTTCAGGTTTTAGGTTGTTTGATTTACAGTCAGAGGTGTTGAAGTTATTGTGGCAGAGTGTGTATGATGTGAAATGTGTTTTAGACGATGCGTGACGATGGCTGCGTTGACAGCATTTGTGTGCATCATGAATAACTCCCATCATGACATGTTTAACTAGGATCATGTTTTTCGGCAGACTCAGCTCTGATCACACTGTAACCCTGAAGGCAGTTCACTAATGACACACTCAAGGGCTGAAGGTCAAAGGTCACTGACAATCATTCTGCCACCTTTGTGTCCACAACACCATCAGACTGAACAGTCTTATTTTATTTACTAATCAAAATTTTATTTTATTTTATTTTATTTTATTTTATTATTCATAATTTTATTTCCATATTATTAATTATATTATTATTATATATGTTATGTTAATATCATGTAAATTAATGATAACAAATAATGATTATTTTATTTCATTTTTCAAAATATTATTATTATTAGTATTATTATTATTATTATACATTTTATATTTTATTAACGCCTGAACGATCTCAGATAAGGGTTATTAATTTATATATTTTTCTATTTTGTTTTACATTACTATTATTGTTATTATATATTTTATTAATTATAATTCATTTATATATATATATATAGATAGATAGATAGATAGATAGATAGATAGATAGATTACACATATATAGTTATAAATATATTTTGTTTTATGTTATTTATCTTCATATTTGATCATTCAGTCACAGTGAGTTCAGGTTTTGTGGGTTGAAAAGTCCTCTAGATATAAATCACATGACCGTACCGTACAGAAGGGCTGTTGGTTATTGGTTATTAATCAGTGATAATAATAAACCAGGTCTCCTTTCGTCATAAATCCAGTTTGGCCTGATGCTGGGATTACTGATTACTGTAAACGTTCACCTCCACCTCTCCGAGGAATTGTGTGGGACTGTGTGGATTTGACAGCAGACAGAAGTTGAGTTGAAGCGGTGTGTGTGTTGTAACCATGAGCCCTTCACCTCTTAACTTTACTGAGTGATATTTAAAACAACCCCACCCAGACACACACACACACACACACACACACACACACACACACACACACTGCTGCAGGAGAAGGTTTACCGCCCCACCCACACACACCCTGTTCCCAGCATGCCTTTCACCCACATGCCACAAGACACCGTCACACAGAACTTTGTACACATGTTTTCATTAGTTGGACACATGATGCAACACACACTT
>CM040829.1:5950003-5960003 GCA_022828995.1 Vimba vimba
CAGAAATAGTAGTATGGCATGTTTAAAAGAGTGATATATTAATATGCCAGTCTGAGTTTCCACACTTACTCAGTTTTTCCTGATGATGAATTTGAGGTGTTTGTGGCAAATGTCAAAGTCATTTACACACTAATAAATGATTAACGTGCAGCAAGACTTTTTAAAACGGCGTGTGTTAATGATTAGTGCTTGTCTCTTCTTTCTCACACACGTGTGTGTGTCGTTCAGAGGATGAAATAAATGCATGTTAAAGAGGAACTGTTCTGTGTTTTCACATGTTCATGTTTCTTCAGTGTGTGTAATGTCGCTGTTTGAGCTCAGAGTTCTTCTGTATATCAGAGTCAGTGTTTCTAAACTCCTGAAACGCCTCCATTGTAGTCTTGAGTTTCTTCCGGGAACGAACACGTCACAATATTCCTCATTATAATAATTTATACGCAGAATAAAGGGGCGGGGCCTGGTTGAGTTAATTAGTAGTGTGTTAAACTGGTGGTTATGGTAAGGGGCGGGACATTTCCCAAACACGCTCGAAGCGCTCGACCAATCACAACACACTGCTCCAGCCGACCAATCAGAGCACAGTGTGCTTTTCAGAAGGAGGGGGTTCATAGAGACAGGAAGTGAACAGAGCGTTACTGACAGACTGGGAAGAGAGGAGCCGCAACAATGGAGAATATGAGGAGAATAATCAACATTCAAGCTGGAAAACCTGTTCTAGTAGAGACTGAAACACAATCAAGACTTAGAAAAAGAGCATAATTTGGGCTTTAAAATGGAGGCTGGAGACACACACACGTGTGAGATGTGTTGTGATTGTAGCAGCCGATCAGACAGATTGAAGTCTTCTGTCTGTGTTTCTCCCATATGGGGCTGAAAAGCTCCCAGTGTGTGTGTGTGTGTGTGTGTGTGTGTGTGTGTGTGTGTGTGTGTGTGTGTGTGTGTGTGTGTGTTTATGCATTATAGTGACACGTAATCAGTTTAAAATCATCTTTTATATGATTGTGTGTGTGTTTGTCAACAGTGTTTTGCTGAAGACAGAGAGACTTTGAGAAACTGAAGAGTAACAGCAGAAAAACACCACGTGAGTCTTCCATTAATACGCCTTATACAAACATGCATGACAGATCTCCTGTTTATGTGTTTTACATTAAATATGAACATTTATTCAAATATGTACATCAGTTTCATGACTATTGGAATGTACATGAAGTAATTACCCGTTTAGAGTTATGTAATGCTATAATGTTTTTTATTCACTCACTCACTCTCACTCACACACTCACTCACTCACTCACTCACTCACTCACTCACTCACTCACTCACTCACTCACTCACTCACTCACTCACTCACTCACTCACTCACACACACACACACACACACACACACACACACACACACACACACACACACACACACTCTCAGACTCACACAGACACACACACACACACACACACAAAAAGGAGCTACATTACACAACGTATTATATGTAATTAGCATAATTTGCAGAGACAAATATTAAATATTACATCATGATGAGTTTGTCCAGTAGTTTAAGTGACAAATCAGACAGATCCCAGCATGCTTTGCTGCAGTGCAACTAGACATCATTTGTATGTCTGAGTGTGTGTGTGTGTGTGTGTGTGTGTGTGTGTGTGTGTGTGTGTGTGTGTGTGTGTGTGTGTGTGTGTGTGTGTGTGTGTGTGTGTGTGTTCTGATCTCGGTGTAAACGCACATCATGTGCTACTTTTTTCTTTCTTATGCTTTTTCTTTATTCAATTTTTACATTTATTTCTATTTATTTCTATTCTTTTTTTTAAATGTATATATTTTTATTCATTTTTCTCTCTCTTTATTCTTTTTTAATGTATTTTTTATTTATTTGTTTTGTTTTTTATTTGTTTATTTTATATTAGCCTATTTATTTGTTTATCATTTATTAAATTTAGTTTTATTTACTTGTTTCTTTTATTCTATTTACTTATTTGTTTTTTTTCTTTATTTTTCGTTCTTTGTTTTTAATTTTTCATTTATTTGTATTTTCTTTCTTTTAATTTTTTTTGTTTATTTATTTTTATTTTTATTTATTTTTAATTTTTTCTATATATATATTTTTCTATATAATATATATATATATATATGTGTGTGTGTATGTGTGTGTATTTTTTTTCTTTGTCTATCTTTCATTTGTTATTTTTATTTATTTAGTCTTCCTTTCTTTGAGAATATGTCTCTCTCTCATTCCTCTATAATCCCTCATTCCAGCATCTGCTCCGGCTGAATTAACTCTTTAACTGGAATCTCATTTGCATATTAACCCTGTTAATGCGGATCTGTCTTTGTTCTGTCAGTGACATCAGAGCGTGTGTCAGTAAATCCCGTCCTCGGTTCACCTTTATCATCGGGGATCATCGGGATCGAGTCCGAGCACGTCTCGGTGTTCCCTCCTCCTGCCAGGAAACTTCTCCTTTCTAACGTCGTGTTCTTTTGTTCACACGTAATGATTTAATTGCATCAGCTTGCACTTGAAACCAAAATTAAACTGGTCCGTCATTCAGAACCGACTCAAGTTGTTACTTGTCTTGGGAAATTCACATCAGTCCGCCAGAATCGCTCGATTTCCTCAGAAAAATAACAACCAGAATCCATGTAATCCCACGAGTGCAGAGCCTTTATGATAATGCTATCTGATGACAAAGTGCTTTAATCTGAACTGAAACATGTTTTTGTTTCTTCAATCCTTTTATTCAACTAAACCATTAAATGAGCAACAATAAACCAAACACGATGCATTCTAAAGATTTTAGGGATTTAAGTGTCCGTCTCACATGCATCTGTTTTCCGTGATGCTTCTGTCAGTTGCTCATATCAATAAGTCAATCATGTTTTCATAATTAATGGAATGGAGTTGGTCTGGTTTTGCAGGCCTTTATTCGTGCTGCATTGAACTTCCTCATCAGCGTTTGTTCTTCTGTGTTCCTGAAGTTTTGTGTTTTTTGTGTCCTGGAAAGAAACCATGGGCAGATCTCAGCTCATAAATTAACAGGGATGTGTTTGGAAAGGGCTGATTCGTTTGCACCTGTTCCTCATTATCCAGCCTCATCTGTCGCTCACATGGACTGTGATTGGTCGAGAGGAACTCAGCGTTTGGTTTGATCTCACAGTGGTAGTGCAGTTAGTGAGTCAATCATCACTAGTGCTATAGTGCTTATAGTGCTGTGATGGGAACCACTGGACCACAGTGTTGACCCCAACAGCCTAAAACACTCACCCTACACCCTAGCAACTGCATAGCAACAGACTAAAATAGTCAAAACACCCTAACAACTGCATAGCAACAGACTAAAACACTCAGAACACCCTAGCAACTGCATACCAACAGACTAAAACACTCAGAACACCCTAGCAACTGCATAGCAACAGACTAAAATAGTCAAAACACCCTAACAACTGCATAGCAACAGTCTAAAACACTCAGAACACACTAACAACTGCATAGCAACAGACTAAAACACTCAGAACACCCTAGCAACTACATAGCAACAGACTAAAATAGTCAAAACACCCTAACAACTGCATAGCAACAGTCTAAAACACTCAGAACACCCTAGGAACTGCATAGCAACAGACTAAAATAGTCAAAACACCCTAGCAACTGCATAGCAACAGACTAAAATAGTCAAAACACCCTAACAACTGCATAGCAACAGACTAAAACACTCAGAACACCCTAGCAACTGCATAGCAACAGACTAAAATAGTCAAAACACCCTAACAACTGCATAGCAACAGACTAAAACACTCAGAACACTCTAGCAACTGCATAGCAAAAGACTAAAATAGTCAAAACACCCTAACAACTGAATTACAACAGACTAAAACACTCCGAATACCCTAGCAACTGCCTAAAACACTCAGAACACCCTAGCAACTGCACAGCAACAGTCTAAAACACTCTGAACACCCTAGAAACTGCACAGCAACAGCCTAAAACACTCAAAACACCCTAGCAACTGCACAGCAACAGCCTAAGACACTCAAAACACCCAAAACACCCTAGCAACTGCACAGCAACAACCTTAAACATTCGAAAACACCCTAACAACTCCATAGCAACAACCTAAATCTCTCAGAACACCTTAGTGACTGCATAACAACAGCCTAAAACGTTCAAAAACACCCTAACAACTCCATAGCAACAGCCTAAAACTTTTGAAAACACCCTAGCAATTCCATAGCAACAACCTAAAACACTCAGAACACCCTAAGTGAAATTGAAATGTTCCCAGTGTTCCTTATGAGGGCAAGGTTCCTTACGTGTGTGTGTGTGTGTGTGTGTGTGTGTGTGTGTGTGTGTGTGTGTGTGTGTGTGTGTGTGTGTGTGTGTGTGACCTTCTGCCGCTCCCTGTAGACGTCTCTTGGCTCTGGATGAGTCTTGGCTCTCTGAGAGGTTTATTTGCTGAGGTCTGACCTCTCGTCTCGTGTCTCTGGGCGCCGGGTTTCCTTCAGATGACTTTCTCTGGACTCACCAACACGGCTTCATCACATTCAGATTCATCAAATATGGGATTGAGATGGATCATACAATATTGACCTTATTAATATATTTAAAACATAGTAAGGTCATGTTATAAGACTCTTCAGTTCGGCACGAGTTGTTTGTGGTAAAATCACTAGGTTTATTGTTTAATTGAACTTTTCCCAGGTGTCTGAATTCTGTTTTTCCATGCGATCGTTGCATCTAAAGCGTGTCCGTCTGAGCGCTGGCGGCTTATGGTGGTGTGTGTGTGTGTGTGTGTAGTGTGTGTTTGCGAGCCGACAGCTGGCGGTGAGGGCCGCGGGAGCCCGGCGGGGTCGTCCGGACCTCATTTCCAAACGCACTGTAAACAAAAGGTTAAAGAGGGTTCAGATGCGCTGCATTAACAGATGCTCGTCGGCTCAGTCCTCATTACATCACCGCTATGTGACAAAACATCATTCAAACATTAGTCAAAGATTTTGTAAGCATGTTGCGTAGTTGTGCACGGAGTCGGCTGTTTTATCTGTGATAATAACGCAATGAAACATGACAATTCTTGTCCATACTGAAATACAAAGGAATTATGAATGCATGCAAAAACAAAAGAGAACCAATGAAATATTAATAACTGATTATGTTCTATCTTTTGCTTTTTCTATGCATTGTTTTATAGCTGTAGTTTGCCAAATAAATACCTTAACGGAGTTTAGAGATTTGTTATTCCCTCATTTTTTTATATATTTAAAACGAATATGAAATATTTTCCTAATATTTTGATGTTTAATCGAACTTGTAGTGTCAATAAACATGAATATCCCCTCCAGACGTCACTGCTGTAGATGCCCTCATGATTTTCTCCATAACCTCAGTCTTTTATCTTAATATTTTTCCCTTTTTGCTGTTGTTTTCAATATTGCTTTATAGAGTATCACAGTTTAGTCTGAAAGAAAAACAAATGTTTTACTCTGTAAATTCGAACTGATCATTATTAGTATTAATCATTTATTTTAAGATGCATCATTTTATAAAAGAATAATGCAATGAAACAAAGAAAATTTCTACAAAGAAATGATGAACACATGCAAAAAACTGTAGCTGTAGTTTACCAATTTTGTCAGATAAATATGATTTGATTTTGAAGATGCATCATTTCTTATTATCTTTGACTCTTCAACATTAAGAATCAAGGATATGTGAAATAATGCATCTTATTGATTACTGATCTATATTGATCATTGTTTTGTTTATTTCGATCATTTGCTGTGTTTTTCGAGTTTCTGAAGTGATATTTCCCTCTTGTATACCTTGAATATGATCGATCTTGTGCTTTGAGGCGTGATGGTCACTCCACTGATGTGTGTGCATGTCTCCCTCTAGTGGAGAAAACACACACTGCATCAATGCATCTTTTCAGTTATGATTCTGCAGAAATAATTATTATTATTTTAAAATTGTAGGATGGATGTTCAGTTTATGAAGTGTCTAACCGTCCAGTGAGAATTTTCACTTAAGTAATGTTTTCTCTGTTGGTTTTCAGACGTGGCTTCCTGAGGTTCATGTGTTTATTTTCTTCTCTTTCCTTGTGTTTTAGTTGTATATCTCCAGATCTGCTGCAGTGCATTGTGGGAAACATCTCTAGCTTGTAAGGACTGTGTTTACGGGACTCGCTGGGAAAAGACGTCTGGAGAAACTGAACCAACTGAGTTACAAACTGACCAACGGGATGCCAGGAATGAGTGCGCAGGAATCCAGCACGGTAAACACACACACACACACTCACACACACACACACACACACCTCTCAACAACAGGGATGAATATCGACTGCACTCGCAATCCGATGTGAATGAGAGTTAAATTCAAACAACTTCTTTTAAGAAAGTTTATTGACTAAATAACCTGGAAACAGAAGGTCAGAAGGTCAGTGCAGCAGGAAATGACATCATCATCATCATCATTATACAAACTTAAGATATATTGGAGCTTCAGTTTCAGTTCAGGTAACTATAACTATAACTATAGTTAACTGTAAAAGTGTCCTAATTATAAATATTTTGTCAGTTTTCGCTAACTACTACTTAAAATATGATACATTTACATAACAAGAAAGTGTGTGAATGTGAGTGTGTGTGTATGAGAGAGACTGTTTTTGTGTGTGTGTGTGTGTGTGTGTATGAGAGAGACTGTTTGTGAGTGTGTGTGTGTGTGTGTGTGTGTGTGTGTGTGTGTGTGTGTGTGTGTGTGTGTGTGTGTGTGTGTGTGTGTGTGTGTCTTTTGATATGTATTTGTTTAAACGGCTCCAGATGTTGCTGATGTTGAGCGCTGGATCTGACGGAGCATCTGTCCGCTCACCTGGAGCTTCACACACACTCACACACACTCTTCTCCTCCGTCGCGTCTCGTTCTCAGTCACCATGTGTTGTCATTCAGGGCTTTTGCTCACATTCTGTTGTTTCGCTCTTTTCTCCAGAGATTTTGACGTTGCCTTTTGATGTTAGACGAACATTTGTGGGTTTTATTGCTGATGAATTAGATTTGATAAACCCGGGTGCATTTCTGTCAGGACCACTATCATCAAAGACGAATGACAATTAGCATATAGTTAGGATTGGCGGTATGGTTCTGTTCTGGGCAGCCTAGCGTGGATAAGAGCGGCAATAACCCTCCTTAGGGTGAACAGAACAGAACCAACATCAATGTATTGCAGATATCATTAAAGTGGGGGTATAATGCCCTTTACACAAGATGTAAAATAAGTCTCTGATGTCCCCAGAGTGTGTGTGTGAAGTTTTAGCTCAAAATACCCCACAGATATTTTTATATAGCATGTTAAAGTTTACTTTTTGAGGGTGAGCAAAAACACACAGTTTTTGTGTCTGTCCCTTTAAATGCAAATGAGCTGCTGCTCCCGGCACAGGGGGCGGAGCTTCAACAGCTTGTGTCCTTTTACCTCACACACACACGCACTGAAAATTTCAAAAACTTTTAGCCTTTTATGTTCAAACCGGAGTCAGACAATGATGGAGAGACTCAAGAAGAAGTGACAACATGTAGAAGCAACAGGACATTTCTGATTGGTTAGTTGATGAATTTATGAAGCTGATGTGTAGTTATCTTCTAGTCATTGATTAGCATATTCTGTCAATCTATAAATCGTGTTCAGGGGGCGGAGTTTATGTAAATTTTAGGGTTGGTGATGTCAGTAACCCGGGAGGAATGTGGTGTAGTCTCTACCAGCCGTTTGTTGTAGACCTTAAAAAGTGATTTCTTTAAAAGCAAATATCTCCCTTTGCTCTGAACTTTGAGCGTTGTAACTTTGCAGATGTTGTTTATGATCAAACAGCAACATTACACACTAACTAAAGTTAGAAAAGTGAAATCATAATCAACCACCCCTTTAATTTCAATATTTTATAGTACAACATAATTGTTGTACAGAAGATTTGGGGGGGGGGGGGGGGGGGGGGCTGTCAGCTGATCACAATACTTTTACTTTTTTCTAAAAGTATCTTGATTTATCAAATCTTAAAATTTGTGCTGGAAAACAAAAAGGAAATACTCTTATTATACACATATACAGTGTTATAAATGCATTACTAGTAGTTTGTGCACGTCAATCATTAATAGTGCTGTAACTTTTAGTGTTAGAAACTAAAAACACTTTACTTGCATGAATAATTGTAACCACTATTATACTTATCTATTCATTGTTACACCTTTAAAGCATTAAAACACATGACAAACAATTTCAGATGAAACGAGGAATCTGCAAATATTGTAATGCATTTTAACTTGAGTTGCAATTATTTATAATGCATTATAATGTACAATACAAATAATTTTATAATGCATTAAACACAAAGGCTTTAAGTGTTATTAAAACTCTTTAGTAACCACATGGCAACCACCCACAACACCCTAGCAACGTAAAATAGATGCTAAAACGGCACATTCTGGCAACCAACCATGATTTTCTCTGACGTTTGCCACTCATATTTTCATATTAATGTATAAATGTAGTTTTATCGTGTGAATTGAAGAGCACAGACGCAGTGAGTGTGAATTTGAGCGCAGGATCACAGTAAACTGGGTCAGAGCGCATCCTCAATCCAGCACCATATGTTACTCCACCAGACCCTGAGGGAAACACACACACACAACCATACACACACACACATACACACACACACTCACACACACACGCAAACACAAACACACTCTCACACGCACACACACACACACACACACACACTCACACGCACACACACTCACACGCGCACACACACACACACACACACACACACACACACACACACACACACACACAAACACAAACACACTCTCACTCTCACACGCATACACACACACACACACACACACACACACACACACACACACACACACACACAGTAATAAAGCATAATTATAGCATTAAGAAAATTAAGCCTATTGTTGGACAATTATGTTTTTTATTGTTTTTTAATGACAATTAAACATTCCCCCATCATCATATATATAATTGTTTTTTTTTCTCTTTTGAAATAATTAACCAGACATGTTTTTCTTTAGATTAAAAAAATATATAAATATATATATTTGTAAAATAGGCTTAATTAGACTTTGTTTTTCTATGGTGAAATATTATCAATTGTTTATATATAATTACAGTAATAAGACCTAAATGCAAATACAATAAAAAAAAACGTAATTGTACTAAAATAGGCTTAATTTTCTTTATACATAGTTATTGTGTTTTTCTTTTGGTTTGGGTGTAAAACATGACCTGAGATTCGCCCGTACAGATGTTGAGTTCCTGTCTCTCTGAGTCTGCTGTGTGTGTGTGTGTGTGTGTGTGTGTGTGTGTGTGTGTGTGTGTGTGTGTGTGTGTGTGTGTGTGTGTGTGTGTGTGTGTGTGTGTGTGTGTGTGTGTGTGTGTGTGTGAGAATGAGGCCGACGTGAAGGTACGACGGACAGCCGGTCACTCTCACGCCTCTGTCACCTGACCTCATTTCCATACTAAACCCCGCCTCCAGGGATTTCAGGGAGTTTATTTCAGCAAACGTGTCGCATCTTCATAACGTTAATCATCTCTGTCATATTCATAAATGCCATGCTGTCACAGGCTTATATGATGTCATTTATTTCAATTTACTGCTCCGAAACACAGACGCAGCCTCGTCTCGGGGGACGTCCTGCCGAATGAAATCGTATTTGGTGGAAATTAATCACATTAAATCGTAGATTAAGCGATAATCCTCCGCGAGCTCTTAAACACTGTAAGTGATTGGCGTCGTCGCTGACCCGGGATCCGCTCGGCCCGTTACCTGGAGATCAGTGCAGCGTCCCTGGGGAAGAGCGCTAGGCGAGTCCCTGGATTAGGCCTTAAAATCGCCCACCGGACCCTCATTTACATAATTACACTTTAATTATGTGAAATATTGCGTGATGGTGGTAACTCCAGTATTCTGAGCACATGTTTATCT
>CM040829.1:5962503-5967503 GCA_022828995.1 Vimba vimba
CGCTCTCGGGTCGCTGAAGGTCAAAGGTCAAGACGCGAGCGGACGGGATACCGGGAAAATGAGACATGAAAGCAAAGAAAGAGGGAAGAACCAGAACCCGGTCTCATCCGGAGAAATACCAGATCCCAAATTACCGGAAACCTCAGAGCAGAAACGTCCCATCACAGAGAAGAAGAAGCAGGAAGATCAGATTAAACACACTAAAGAAGACACACACAACACTAAAGAAGACAAACACAACACTAAAGAAGACAAACACAACACTAAAGAAGACAAACACAACACTAACACTAAAGAAGACAAACACAACACTAAAGAACTAAAGCAACAAAAGCCCAGGACAGAGAGTCCGGATGCTCCTGTTCCAGGTCCGGTAAGTCCGGGATCGGATCCGATCGCTCGCAGTCGTCAGTCGCTCTGCTTCACTGCGAATCTCCACTCGCCTCACATCAGCCTGTCAATCATCCTCCACTCGCCTCACATCAACCTGTCAATCATCCTCCACTCGCCTCACATCAACCTGTCAATCATCCTCCACTCGCCTCACATCAGCCTGTCAATCATCCTCCACTCGCCTCACATCAACCTGTCAATCATCCTCCACTCGCCTCACATCAGCCTGTCAATCATCCTCCACTCGCCTCACATCAACCTGTCAATCATCCTCCACTCGCCTCACATCAACCTGTCAATCATCCGTTTGATTTCCGTTTTTGATTTCCAGCTGCACGCTTCATCAATCAGCTCTGATACTAATCAATCCCACACACTCGTCTTGATGTTTCAGAGCGTTTTGTCTGCGCATGAGCAGTGTCGTTCCAGTGGAATTGAGAAATGATTATAGGTTTTACTAATCGTTTTTATTTTTATACTTCCCTTTTTATTTATATTATTTTATATTATAAAATATATATTTTTTTTATTTTTTGAAATTTTATTTAAATTTAATGTCATTTTTTAAATTATTTTTTACTTCTATTTATATTTTATTTTACTTTATTTTAATTTTTAATTTAATAAAAATATATCGATTTTTTTTATTGAAATTTTTTTGGAATTTTATTTTGCATTTTCTTTATTTATTTTTATTATTTTATATATTATTATAATTTTTTTCATTTTTTTTTTAATCATTAAAGTTTTAGCCCTGCGCATGAGCGCTTTAGATGTGCATGTCTGTGTTTGTTGCGTCTCAGTGTTTGTAACTACACAACATGCGTCTGATCTTGACTTGATTGAATAAGGCCCTGGAACCCTGGCTCTATCGTCACTCTCTCTCTCTCTCTTACCCAGCATTCCAACGGCTGCAACGGGGAGAAGCAGCACAGCAGTCCTCCGTCCGAAGACGAACCCTCGACCCCTAGAGCCCGGCCCAACCCCAAATACCAGCTGTTCCTGGGGTCCAACGGCTCTGTGGGCTCCAACGGGAACCTCACGAGGATCAGCTCAGCCATGCGTGGGTCCATGGAGTCGCTGTCGTCCCGGGACTGGGACAGCATGTCCGACAGGGTGAGTGTCCGCTTAAAAATATAGAAATAAAATGTAAAAATAAAAATTATGTAAATAAAACAAAAATTATAGATATTAATTATAATTAATTTAATATTAATTATTAATTATTATAATTAATACTATAATCTCAATGATACTAAAATAACAGAAATGAATGCATTAGTTACTTTTGCGGTACAAAACTTCAAGAAATGTTTTAAAAAATAAAAAAATAATAATGATAATGATATAATATATTGCAATGAATATAAATAATGAATAATAATAAAAAAAAAGTTATGAAAAATTATTTAGAAAAATATTTTACAGTAGTCATTTACAGTAGCCATGTACAGTAGACATTTACAGTAGTCGTTTACAGTAGGCATTTACAGTAGACATTTACAGTAGTCGTTTACAGTAGGCATTTACAGTAGGCGTTTACAGTAGCCATTTACAGTAGTCATTTTCCATAATCATGTGCAGTAGTCATTTGCAGTAGACGTTTGCTGTAGGCATTTACAGTAGTCATGTACAGTAGGCGTTTACAGTAGTCATGTACGGTGGTTGTTTACAGTAGTCGTTTACAGTAGTCATTTACCGTAATCATGTACAGTAGTCATTTGCAGTAGACGTTTACAGTAGGCGTTCACAGTAGTCATGTACAGTAGGCGTTTACAGTAGCCATTTACAGTAGACGTTTACAGTAGTCACGTACAATAGGCACGTACAGTAGGCGTTTACAGTAGTCATGTACATTAGACGTTTACAGTAGTCATGTACAGTAGGCGTTTACAGTAGCCATGTACAGTAGGCGTTTACAGTAGTCATGTACAGTAATGCCTCTGTGTTCCTCCAGATGGGCGGCTTTGACAGTCCTCCCAGAGTTTTCAACAGTCCATATGCGACGCTGTCGTTGGACTACAATCCCATCAGCAGAATGGCAGATTTTAAGGTAAATAAGTCACATTCTGTGTTTATGTATGAGTGTGTGTCCCTCTAGTGGACAGAACATGTACTTCAGCTCCATCCGTGTGTGTATGAACACCTTAAAGTGTCACATAAACACTTAACTGTCTTCAACAATGATTATCCACTTCTTTTAGAATTATTATAGCTTTTGTGACTTCATATTAATCCAGACTACACGAGATAAAACTTCATCTGTCACACTGCAGGACTATTGACTGTTGTATTTGTATCAGACACAGGAAGTGATGTCACCTGGCGTCTCTGAGATGAACCTCTTTGGTCTGAACCGAAGCGTGAGTCCCGTTACGAGTCCGGCGCTCAGTCACCGCTCGCGCATCGGCTACGACAGTCTGACGCGCAGACGAGATGTGAGCGTGAGTTTATTCCTCAGCAAACCATAACCTTCCTTTACTGTCAAATGAGGATTATTAATAAAACCACCCTATAAAATTTCAATATAGTTTTTATGAAATTGTTGGGAAAGAAATATATAAATATATAGATAGATATATAATTATTATTTAAATAATATAATAACATAATTATTTTAATTACAATTATTTTAATACATTATGCATACATACATACACACACATATATATATATTACAAATATTTAAAGTTCAGTAAAAAAAATTATAGATTTAAATGAATTGTTTATATATATATATATATATAATGTAAATAATATAATAACATATTTATATTAATTATAGTAATACATTATGCACACATACACACAAAAATATATATTATAAATATATAATTAATTTATGTAATGGTAATATATGTATATTTAATGTAATTAAATAAATGTATAAAACATTTTTAAATTATAGATTTAAATGAATTATATATATGTGTTTGTATATTAAATAAAATAATACAATAACTAATTAAATATTCATTCAATATATATAAAGATAATATATGCATATATACATGTAATTAAATAAATTACTATTTAAAATAAAATTATATATTTAAATTAAGTATAATTATATATGTGTATATATATATATATATATATATATATATATATATATATATATATATATATATATATATATAATACATTTATATTTTATAATTTTACAATTATGAATATATATTAATTTAAATGTATAATTAAATAACTTACATTTTATTTATATTTATATGTATATATAGTTATTATAAAGTTATTATTCAATATAGCCATAAATTGGTGTTTTACTGACTCTTTGTGTTTAACTATAACTAAGTAAAAATTAAAAGTATTTGAACTGTTGTTCTCCAGAAGGCGACACCGAGTCAACTCATGCAGCGAAACAACCAGCCGAACAAGCGTGATTACGTGCAGGAGTTGACCAATCAGCTGGACGACTGTCGCAGGGTCAGTGTCAAACACACACACTCTCCACAGCCACACACACACACACACACACACACACACACACACACACACACACACACACACACACACACACACACACACACACACACACACACACACACACTCTCCACAGCCAAACACACACACACACTCTCTCCACAGCCAAACACACACACACACTCTCTCCATAGCCAAACACACACACTCTCCACAGCCAAACACACACACTATCGTGTTCTTCTGCTTGTTCTGCAGAGGTTTCTGTCCACTGGAAATCATTCAGAAAAACTGAAATGTTTTCCTCAGTGTTTTGTTGAGATCAGTCCAGTGTCTGTATAGACATGCATGAGCTGGAAACACTTTACAATAAGTTTTACAATGATTCTCTGCTGTCCGTAAGAGAAAAATCACAAGTTTTTCCACAGAATTCATGCAGAAAATGTAGATTATCTTTAACGTGTGTTGATGCATGTGCTCCAGAGGAACCAGTTTCTGGAGGCGGAGAGCGTCGAGCTGGAGAAGGAGAGGAATCAGATCCGCTTCGAGATGCGAGGACTTCTGGTGAACAATGAAGATCTTCTGCGGACCAACACACAGATGCAGGGAGAGACCAACCGGCTGAGAGAGAGGATCGTGGAGTTAGAGAGCAACAACAACGTGATGCAGGAGCGCTTCAAAAAGATGGAGGTACAGTTCGTTTTCTCCATAAGGACACGGATTTTTAATGATAATGTATAAACCTTTAAAGACAGTGAGCTGTGAGGTTGCTAATCAATGGTGTTTGCTTCTGTTGAACCTGTTAGCCTGCATTATTTCAACTTATTCTTAAAATAATCATGTTTAACAGTGGAATTCTTGATGAAGAACTACATTACCCATAATGCTGTACTGAAAATTCCACCAATCAGTGAGTCGAAACTAGAGCTTGTTAGCTCCGCCCACTCCCATGAATGCAAATGACGTAATGGAGTCGTTATAAGTAGTTTTATAATCTTCCATCATTTTTAATTTGATTATGTCATTTGCAATGCATCATGGGATTGTAGTTCTTTCCCTCACTAAAGATGTCTGTTTGCTTTGGTTCATGGCGCTTTAACCAGGACTTTTTTTTAAAATCCCAGTGGGAGAAATGAATGGAGAAAAGTGGGCGGGCACTAATGCAC
>CM040829.1:5972503-5987503 GCA_022828995.1 Vimba vimba
AGGAAAGCAGATGAACAGAATGGTGTGTGTAAACGTGTGTGTCTCTCACAGTCTGAGCAACTGCAGATGAAGCTCATCCAGGAGAAAGATCTCAATGAGCAGCTGGAGTGTGAGAAGGCCATCATGGAGAGACAGGTGTGTGTGTGTCTGTAATCATGGAAATATCTTTAATAATGAAAGATGATGATGATGATGCTGACGCTGCTGATGTGTGCAGCTGAGAGATCTGCGCAATGAGATGGAGGAACTTCAGAATAACAGAGTCGAGGTCGATTCTGTCACTCGAGCCGAGATCAAAGCCAAAGAGCTGGAGAACACACTGCGTGCAGAGGAGAGGTCAGACACACACACACACACACACACACACACACACACACACACACTCTCACACACATGCTCATTGTTAGTTCATGTTCACGGGAGATTAATTTAAGTTCAAAGGGGTCATGAACTGGATTTTTTTATTATTTTATAATGTTTCCTGAGGTGCATTTATAATGATAATATGATTTTTACATAATTTATTTTCACAATTTAGAAATAAATGGCTATTTTTAGCCTCTGATTTGAACGCTCTGTTTGAAGGGCCGAGTCTGTGTGAGACTTCAGTGTAAACGCCCACTCCTGTGATTGGCATCATTGACATGATTGCATATGAAATAAGTAGGAAAATGTGGAACCCTCTCAAATACTTTTATTATGTTTTTAATTAACGAATCATGAAAAGTGTTGTTTATAGCATTATATTTCGATCTATTCCATCACATGAAAGGTCTGCAACCTGATGAGCACTGAGGAGAAGACAGACAGTCTGTTGTTCGCGTGAATGAAGTGATCTCATCATTGCAATGCAATTTCTGCACTCTCACGAATGCTTTCACCAAATAACAATGCAAACATGATGTAACATGAAGTTTCCTAATAATTTGGCTTTAGAAGAAAATATTCTATTTGGAATCTTAAAGGGTTCCGTCAGGCACTTCATACTTCCATCATGGATCATCAGATTTTTTCTTTTCTTTTCTTTTTTTAATCAAATGTTATGAATTAAACCGCTCATAAACATACTATTTGTATTATCCAATCATTTAAGAAATTTCTCCCTATACCTTTTTGGCATGACGGGTTCTTTAAGATTGAGTCCAGAACCCTAGAGTTCTAAATAGAAGCACATTGTGTCAGAATGATCCTCTAAAGACTCTCTCTCTGCTCCTCAGGAATAAAGTGGTCATGAGCAACACCATCAGCAAACTGGAGAGGAAGATCCACGAGCTGACGGAGCAGATGGAGGAGGAGAACAGGATCTCCACAGAGCAGAGGGAGCTGGTACGACACACACACACTAGGGCTGTGACGGTGGCAGTTTTTTACCACCGCGGTGGTAATGGACCCAAATACCGGCGGTGTTGCGGTGGCTGGGGGGTTGTTTTGAAATAAATAAATAAAAACAAAGAAACAACACAATAAAGCCTCTAAGTCTAAAGCATTGCAATAAATATCAGTAAATACTGGTAACTTACATAATATAATAAATCTATTCTATTTAAGAAAAATCTTAATCTATTTAAGAAAAAAAAAACTTTTGTTTAATATTTCCACACAAAGACGCGTGATACAGCCTACCGCTCTGCGCTTTGAGAGGGATGTGGGACACGAGCAGGAAAGAGACCATCAATCTCTTTTCTGATATCTTCATGTTTTCTACTTGTAAAAGATATGAAGAGCGAATTTTATCTTCCACATGGGCAAGACATTTAAGCTATGTTTGCGCGCTGCCAGAGAAAGCCAAACTAAAATCACCCGCGCGTGTGAAACACGCTTTACAAATGAACTTGACGCGCCTATACCAATATGTCTAATAACAAGCACAAACTGTGTTAAAAAGAATTTGACGTACATGTAAAAAATGTAGGCTATATCTGTCCTACAGCGTTTTTTCTACTTTACCACAGTAAAGAATACGAAAATAATCGACCTAAAAGCGAACAAAGGAAGAAACGTTTATAATCCCCTTTGGAAATGGGTGAGAAGCGAGTGAAGGTATGGGAAAAGAAAAAAGAGATTCCATGCAGGGATGAGTCACGATTTTTGAATATTCGATTATGTTCTAATGTCTGTTGTGCGATCATTCTCTAAAATAAAATCTCCATGTTCTGGTGCTGATGCGGTTGACGCGTTCATGTGGGTGACGCTGCCAATAACGCACACAACAGCTGTCACAAACCGGCAAAAGTAATGATTATGAACGTGTCAAATATAGCAAGGAGACATTTGAATTGTTTATTAATAAAGTGGGTTTTTTTGTGTCAGTGTTGGGCTGCAAAGATGAAGTTGACGATGCTCACTCGTCATCTTCGCAGTGAACGTGCCTATAGAGAGAATTGCACACTATACGGAATACATAAACATATGCTAGTCGGTTTATTTTCGTTTTTAATTGTTTTGTTTAAAAGTAGACCATTCAACTTTCTATATGGAATAACTAATGGAATATTTTTAAATTCGCTGATTATCGGGTGAAGATCGCAAACCAGAATTCAAAGCCGACAAAGTTTAAATTTATGGACTCACGCACAACTCTCTCATTCGTCATGAATTCAAACTTTTCCATGGCTGCGCCTGCAATATAACATTTAATTGCTAACCTATTATTTATTTTGTAAACAAAGCTTTGTGTGTCATAATATTAATGTAAAAGAGCATTCACATACAAACTTTTTTTTTTTGCAAACCACCGCCGGTACTCCTCAGCCACCGCGGTGGCGCTTTACAACCGCGGTGGTGCGGTTGTCAAGTTTACCGGCACAGCCCTAACACACACACACACACACACACACACACACACACACACTCACACACACACACACACACACACACACACACACACACACACACACACACACACACACACACACACACACACACACACACACACACACACAGACAGCAGAGGGAGACACAACACTGAACAACAACACGCACACACACACTGACAGACAGCAGAGGGAGCTGGTACGACACACACACACTCACAGACAGCAGAGGGAGCTGGTACAACACTGAGACACACACACACACACACACACACTGACAGACAGCAGAGGGAGCTGGTACAACACTGAGACACATACACTGACAGACAGCAGAGGGAGACACAACACTGAACAACAGCACATCACACACTCACACATAATTATTTAATAATGTAATAATATTTCTTTAATAAATGATCTCTTTTATACTTCCATTTGTCTTTCCATATTTTTATTTCCAAGTTTTATTCTCGTAGTTATCGTTAGTGATTGAACAAGTGATCAGACTTCCAGTGTTCTCCTGGAGGATAAACTGTGGAAAAGGAGTGTTTTGGTCCTCTGGTCTGAAGTTTGTGTGTGTGTGTCTTTAGATGACTCAGCGCATGTTTTGGTCCTCTGGTCTGAAGGTTGTGTGTGTTTGTAGATGACTCAGCGGATCCGTGTGTTGAAGAGACAGCTGAATGAGGCCGAGGAAGAGGCGAGTCGACGGGACGTTCAACACCGACACACACAGAGAGAACTGATGGAGGAGAGAGAAGCCAACAGCCGACTGCAGAGACAACTGCTGGACCAACAGCTGACCAACAAGTACGTACACACACACACACACTCACACACACTCACACACACACACACACACACACACACACACACACACACACACACACACACACACACACACACACACACACGTGAACACGCACGTGCACACACACACACAATAGAGTAAAAAAAAAAAAAAAATTATATCTAATACATTTATTAAATAAATGCATATTTATTTATTTGTTTAATTGTAAATTAACATATATTAATATGGTGTCTATACTGAAACAAATATTTATAATATATATAGTCATATATAAATAAATATATATTATTTAATAGGTGCCATATATTTTATATTAATACTCCATATTATTTTATGTTGATCTATGTTGATTACATTTATTAATAAATATGTATACATGTTTTTTTTTATTAAAATTATACTTAAACGTGTTAATAAATGCACCATAATAATGTATTAATTACAATTACATTTATAAAGTAATGTATGTGTATTTTATTATATTATACATATTTGTGTTAATATGCACCATATTAATATATTAATTAAAAATACATAAATTATAATTATAAATAAATGTTTGTGTAAATACACTATTATTTTAGATCAATGTAAATTTCATTTATAAAATAATTAGTAATTATTTATGAATATATGTATTTTATTAAAATTACATATAAATAAATGTTACCATATTAATTAAATAATATAAATTACATTTATTTAAAATAAATATGTATGTATATATTATAATTATAAATATTTCTGTTAATATATACATGATAATAATGTATTAATATAAATTACATTTATTAAATAATAAATAAATATTTATGTATATTTGATGCATTTTTGTTAAATCTAATAAAAATATAATTTTTTGAGACTATATTTTGCATGAAGGCCTTGCTAGAAACTAAAAGTCCTTAATATCAAACATTTATTCTAGGTTAATGCTCTCCTAATGTTGTTTGTCGTGTGTGTCCCGCAGGAGGAAAGAGTCGAGACAAACTCTAGAAAACCTGAAGCTGAACTTCGATGACGATGAAGATGAGGAAGAGCAACAGTCCAAACCCACAGAGAAGCAGATCTCGCAGGTCTGACCTCACAAACACAGGCCAAACCTGGAACTATATCAAAATCTGCCAAAACAAACTCAATCTGGATCTGCTGTCAGTCTCAGTTCAGACAAACTGTTTCCACTGAGACCAGACGCCCGAAAACATCGAACCGGATCACGGAAACACCTCAGATCCAGAGGAACTCCATACGAACTGGACAACAATAATGTTGTGGAAAGCTCTCTCCTGTGGACTGACACTCTCAGGAATATAATCTAACAGAGAATATTGCAGGATAATCTGCTTTACAGTAACAGACGTCCCTGGTTTGTTCATTTACAGTAAGCTATCGGTCTATTCTACATGTTCAATGGTTAATGTTCTCTATCAGACTATCCGTTCTGTTGTTTCTATTGTTATTTTTTTCTATCGGCTTGTTTACATCATGCATATATTAGCATAAACAAGGTAGAAATTAATGAAGTGTGTAGTTATTCATGACACCATGTTTAGATTTCTTCGGGGACTTTAAGTGAACTTGCATGCCTTCAGTGATCAGAGCAGGTGAATGTATGAAACTGTGCTGATGTTACTGTACTTCTGCTGACGGTTATTAACCAGTTATGGGAATCGTGTTTAAGTGTTCAAGATAATAGAACATGTTGAAAGGGATCATGTGTGTCTGTCTGGATTCTTCACATGCTCCGTTTAGTGCCACTTAAAACACAGCAGCAGACTTTTACTCCATGGGGTTTTATTTGTTGCACAAAATGGTAATAAAAGGTGCTAAATCATGATTGTTGCCCTTTTCATTTTTTTTACTTTGTTTAGAATGTTAATAAACTAGCATAAAATGCCACAAAAGGCAGAGTAATTCAATAAAATAAAATAAAAAACACCTTTTTAACTCTTTTCCCACCAGCTTTTTTGATAATTTTCACAAAACTTTAATGGCTCCCAGAATATTATGTTGTATGAATATCTGAACATGTGACGCCAAAGAAAGAACAGAGACAACATCAACATTATCAACACTTGAAAGTTTCATAAAAAAGCAACATTTTGAACAAAAAGCTGAGAAAATCGCGTTTTTGTTAAAGATTTCGTTGGATCAGATTCAGAGCGTTGCTCAAACACAGATGGAGTCGATCGAGTCCATCAACGCCTCAAAGCTTCACAGTTCTGTAACTCGTCCTGGGTCGATATTTCATTCAGTAACATTAGGCAGTTTTGATTTATATGCTGTTTTAATGTCTTCTATCAATTGTTTCTGCTTCGTCTACTGTGTTTTGATCTGGAGATGCTGTCCTCTTTCAGAAGATGTGTAACAGCGCCCCCTACTGTATAACAGTGGAAACATCAGGGATAGAGTTAAAGTCCCCCTGTCGTCAATAATTTGATCCCTTAAAGGTGACATATTATGCCCCTTTTCACCAGATGTATTATAAATTGATGATGTACCCAGAATGTGTCTCTGAAATTTCAGCTCAAAATACCCCACAGATCATATATTATAGCTTGTCAAAGTTGCCCCTTTTTGAGTGTGACCAAAATCGCGCCGTTTTTGTGTATGTCCCTTTAAATGCAAATGAGCTTTAGCTCCGCCTCCGTTCAGAAGAGGCCGATCCTTTACACGAGCTTCGGATACTTGCGGTTGCATTGCTTAATCTCATCATCATGTTTAACTGTTACACAAGTTGACAGTTCCTGAGGTGTTTATAAGACAGCTGTGACATGTTTTGGTCAATAGTGTTCAGTGCTCGTCTGTGCTCAACCACAGAACAGTTTCATGCTTTGCTCCAACTTTTGCCATTGCGTTAGAACTGGTTAAAGTCCCCATGAAATCAAAATTGACCATACTTACTTTGTTTGCCTAAATTGATCGTTTTGTGGTGAACAATTCATCCATGCAAGTCAATCCAAACAAAAATTTTTTTTGGCTTCGTAATCTTTAATCAAAATCTGAAAATGCCCCTCCCCTCTGCGTTGGAGGACCTTCCCTGATGACGTAGGTTTGAGGAGTTGGGTTGGGAAACGCTTAACCACTCCCCTCAAACCGTTAGTCTGCTATGAGCGAGAGATGGAGAGGAGGAGCGCTAGAGTAAAACCCTGCCCTCTGTTCAATATTCCGTTTCACTGGGAAACACGTCACAACACTGGAGAAAAGTCGTTTGCAACTTCCGGTTCACGGGGACTTTAACACTGTTGTCGCTCGCGCCGTGAGTGTAAACGTGCAGATTAAGGGCCGGTAATATTATAATAAGTTCCTCTTCTTACGTCAGAAGGGAAGTGAAATCAGGTCGGCTTATTTTATTATATGCTTGCAGAGAAAGGCTCACCAAAACAAAGTTACTGGGTTTCACTTTTCACGTTTTCAGGGTTGGTACTGTAGATGCACAGGGGACCCGATTATAGCACTTAAACACGGAAAAAGTCAGATTTTCATGATATGTCCCCTTCAAAACTTTAAACCCTTTATATCCCCTTTAAACACTCTGTGTGTTTTTCACATACAAACGACAACATTGTCGAAATGAGGCTGTTCACACGGATCCGAAAAAATTCACACAAAGATGATAACGGTGTCGTTTTTAAAAACGTTCACTTTGAAACTGGTTTTCAAAAGTTTGCGTTTTTAGTCCCCCCAAAATGCTGTTGTTGTGTTAAATGAACGGCCAAAATGCATAAAAAGTTTTCAGTTTTTAGTTGAAACCATGTGTCGTGTAAACGGCCCCTTAATTAAACAAGAACCTGGCATTATTCAATGTTCAGATTTCTGTCCTGGAAATGTATTCAAATGAATGCGTATTAATTAGCTAAGGCCTCATTTGCATATTTTATGCTTTCACCTCTAGCAATTAAAAAAAATAAGTTTACAGCCACCACCAATTGATTTTTGATGTTTTTTAAAAAAAATGAATATCTGAACTTGCAATCTAACAAAAGAAAGAGCAGAGCCTCTGCTTTAAAAAAAAGAAAGAAAAAAAACCCTTTAATTCTAGATTCATGCATTCTTTTCTTTTCTTTTTAATAACACTTGATTGTGAGAAAAAACAACAACATTTTAAACAAAAAGCTGAAAAATCTTTTTTTTTTTTTTCAAAAACCACAACATGCTTAAGTACGGAGCCCCTAAAGGGACCTTTGCAAAAATAAAAATATACAGGCATTTCTCGTGAGTACGTGAAAGTATCGTGTGTGCACGAGAAACTAGCGCATGAGCACGAGATACGTTTCTCGTGCACACACAATAGTTTCTCGTGAGCATGTGATACGTTTCTCGTGAGTGAGCACGTGAAAGTCTGTTTTTTTTTTTTTTTTTTTTTTTGCAAGGGTCTCTTTAGGGGCTCCATACTTAAGCGATGCTTCTATTGTTTCTGCTTCTTCTACACCTGTGTTTTGATTCTGTATTCTTTCTGATGTGTAATAGCGCCCCCTTCCGTATAACAGTGGAAACATGGATTGCTGAAACATTCTATCAATGGCGGGAAAAGAGTTAAACACCATTTTAGAAAACTTTTAGTACAAAAAAAAGTTTGCAATTCTTAATAATCATGATTAAAGTATTAGTTAAACATTTTCTTGCCGTGAAAAACATTCATGGTTCCAAAACTTTGAAACCAAGGTTTCCTTAGTTTGAATGTTGAATTTCCCGTTACTACAGGCATGTGGACAGTTAAGTTACAAAATTTGGGCCACATTTCATTATTCACACACAGTACAAAAAAAGAAAGAAAAAAACCCCATAAAAACCCAAGTGCATTTTTCCTCTTTATTCTTTAGTAACATGTTACACGCATAACAAAAAATAAACGCTCTCAAAGAAATCTGAAGTTGATTTTTTGACCTGCTTTACAGTTACAGTTCAGTTCTCTTTGTGTTATTTTCTGCTATATTTCGCCAATATACTTGTAATGCGTTAAACTAGCTTAGAGGAGTTCAGGACCCTATTAAAGACTCGGGAAGCGTGTCATTGGTCAGTAGATCTTTACAGGCACAAGGAGAGAAAATCCTTCAATGTAAACTTTTAAGAGAACAACATCACTTGTCATAAAGCCATTCCTTAAACCACATGAGGTACTAAACACACGAGAAGCTCAAGAGACGCGGCTCTGTTCAAGGCCAAGCAGAAGTTCAGTGGAAACACAAAAGCTAATCTGAATGTTCTTCAAACAGAAATGTTGGTCCAGAGATTGTCACATTCAAAGGCATGTGCGATCAATCGTTCCACACACACACACACACACACACACACTCATAATACTCAATGCGAGTGTCTGTAAGACGTGAATCATGAGGAACTGAGGTGATATTATGGCACGGGATGATTTGGCACCGGAGGACAGAAATAAAACCGTGTTAAAGGCCCGTTCACACAAAGGACGATAACTACAAGAAGTTATCTAAATATAAAAGAATAGCAGAGTCCACACCGCATAATAATAACGACAAAGAGAAACGATATGGGTTGAATCTCTTTTTTTGAACGTTAAAGACGCTGACAGCCAATCAGAATCCATCCTGCTTTAAAGGGCGCGAACATTTAAAGCTGCAGACGAAAAAACTGCAGCGCGCGCTTAAACATAACGAAATCATCCGCTGGTGTGGACGCTAATATCATTATAATAATTATCTTTATTGGTGTGAACGGGCCTTACGAATCAAAACATCAAACAAACAAACTCTAGAAACCTTATTAATCATTCGGAGCTCTAATACAGACCTCGTTAAACAATCATAACAATATGAATGAGACCAAATCTGTCAAGAACACGACAGGTCATATTTCACCCTGAACTTATGATAAAAAAAAAAAACCCACACCAAACATTATATTTTAAAAAATAGCATGAAGCCTATTTTTATGACAGTAATGAGAAATCAAAAGTAAAAACATTTATGAAGACGTGTTTAACTGTCATTAAATTAGCATCACAGTGCAAAACATCTTAATGGTTTTGAATTTAGGGTGAAATATGACCTGGACATGTTTTTACCAACAACAAAAAAACAAACAAACAAACAAAAAAACAGAAGGAAATTTGTATTAATATGGCTGTACAAGAACACATATAAGTAGTATTATGTCATGCCAAATTCATAAGACATATTTTGCATTACAAATGAAGCCTATTATCATATTAGGACCAAGATTTCTTTGCCTATAAACAATTGCAGTTTTAAAAAAATACCTCCAAATGATATGATACCACTGCAATGATAAAGAAAAATAATATGATGCATTTAATTGAACACCAGGATAGTATGTTGAACTGCCTTTTTGCTGATTTACTGTAAATAAAAAATTAAACACTGTATTGTAGGAATTCTGAGAAATATAATAAAGTCAAGCACTCATACACTTACAGTAATGAGAATCTGACATTGAAATGTGTGAAAATAATGTCACAAAGCAAAACATCCTAATGCTTGTGAATGTAGGCTGAATTATGATCTGCGTGTGTTTTCGGGATATTGTCTTTCATACACAGATGCATTAAAAAGAGTCGCTGGCCATTTCATTTCTTCCAAATCTTCAGAAGTCAGAAGTATGGAAGCTTGTTTCTGTCACGGAATAAAAAAGAAATAAAGTCATCGCGACTTTTTATCCCACAACTGTTTTTCTTGCAATAGCAATGTATATCACGAATGTGAGATATAAACTCCCAGATGCAAGTTATAAAGTCAGAATTGTGAGATAGTGTTATTTCAGCCTCTATTTTACTTTTATTCATATTTTGAATTATCTTTTATTGTTATATTTTTAGTTTTCATGTTAATTTTGGTAATTTTTGGGGTCATTTCATTATGTGCTTTTGTGTAAATGTATTCTTTTTTTAAAATTGCTATTTATAGTTTATATTTATTTTGGTAATTTTAGTGCTTAAAGTTAACTGTCAATTTTTGTTTAGTTTTTCAACTAATATCGACATTGTAATTTATTTCAGATTTATTTCAATTAACAGAAATGTTTTTAATAGTTTTGGTTAATGATGATAACCCTGGAGATATAATTTGTTTTGATTCTGTGGTGAAAACAATCTTCCATACAGAAGTGTGTTAGAGCTGCTCACAAACACACAAACACACCATAATTATTCAATTATTTGTTTGCATTTTTTTTTTTTTTTGCATCAATCTCTACTTTCTACAGTTCATTAACTTTTCTCTGAACACAATCTAATAATTCAATGTGAAATCCTCCAGAGAGGTCTGTAGGTGATCGAGCTCCAGTCTGAGATTCATTAATAATCCTAAAGTGTGATTGTGAGAGACGTCTAAAGCCGCGAGTGAACCTACTGTTGGCCGCATGCACAGACACGCATCGTCACGAGACACGACAGCATCTCAAATACTCAATAAAACAAAAGGTGATGGACATTCAGAAGCTGAAGCGTCTCTTTGGCCTGTAGACATGCACAGGTTTCCATTCACCAAAGACCCACTCGGACAGGCAGTGTAATAGTGTTCGGCACAAACCCTTTCTAGACCGTTCTACAGGCGTGATCACTGCTCAAATCACCCATATATGAACCCAGATACTGTATGTACATTCATTTAGATGTTCAATTCAGATTATGGTCCATAAAATCATTTGGATTTTGTTTTTTCTGACATAAGATCAAAACACAACTGGTCAAACGTTTTTAAGAATTAGGATTTCTTTTAACTCTTTTGAACGAGTCTCTTCTGCTCACCAAAGCTGCTTTTATTTGATCAAAAATACAGTGAAAACAGTGAAATATTATTACAATTTTAAAGTAGCTGTGAATATAGTTAAATGTGATTTATTCCTGTGATCAAAGCTGAATTTTCAGCATCATTACTCCAGTCTTCAGTGTCACATGATCCTTCACAAATCATTCTGATATGATGATTTGATGCATAAGAAACATTTATGATTATTATCAATGTTGAAAATAGTTCATATTTTTGTGGAAACTGTGATACACTACCATTCTAAAGTTTGGGGTAAGTCTACTTTTATTCAGCGAGGACGCATTAAATTGATCAAAAGTGACAGTAAAGAAATTTTAATGTTACAAAATATTTCTATCTAAAAAAAAAGCTTCCTATTCATCAAAGAATCCCGAAAAACTAAATGCGTCACATTTTCCACAAAAACATGATAATATTCAGAAATGTCTCAACTCTGTGAATTGTGAAGGATCATGTGACACTGAAGACTGGAGTAATGATGCTGAAAATTCAGCTTTGATCACAGGAATAAATTACACTTTACTGTATATTCACATAGAAAACAGATGATTTACATTGGAATAATATTTCACAGTGTTTACTGCATTTGTGATCAAATAAACGCACTCGTGGTGAGAATAAGAGACTCGTCCAAAAGCATAAATTATTCAAAACTTGAGATGCATTTGCAAATAGTTTTAATCCGGGATAAATTTGGCAGGGTTTGTTAAAGATCACGAGGCAGTACGACAGCTCTCACAAACTCTCCAATGAGAAATACAAATGTCCACACACACACACACACACACACACACATCTGTAATACAGTGGTCAGATGGGGCGTGCGAGATCCAGTCGCTCTGAGATGGTCCACTAGAGGAAGGCCACTGCCTGCTTTAACATGCACACTTCTTCTCGTTGGCGGGCGCAGCGTCCAGTTTGCTGGAGCCGTCCGTGTTGTGTGTGTCGGGCGCGGGTTTGTCCACACACTGCTCCATCCTCTTCATCACCAGGTCCAGTAGCGTGACCACGGCCTTGTCCACCTCCGCGCCGGTGGCCGCACTCGTCTCGAAGTAGGGAATGCTGGGAGGAGGAGACGACGCAAACACAAACAGACATCAGAGATGAAGCCTGGACTCTCGCACACATCTGAATGTGTTTCATATGCATATTACAGCTGCACAATTCATCATTCAGTTCAGTTCACGTTTATGCGTATAGCGCTTTTCACAATTCACATCATTTCAAAGCAGCTTTACAGAAGGTGCACGAGTCAATGTTACAATTTAGAGTGATCTATTATCACATATGTGACCCTGGACCACTAAACCTTATTTTAAGGTTTAAGGTTTTACCTTTTATTTTAACCTTATCTTATTTTAAGTAATAAATAAGCTTTCCATTGATGTATGGTTTGTTAGGATAGGACAATATTTGGCCGAGATACAACTATTGAATATCTGGAATCTGAGGGTGCAGAAAAATCGAAAAAATCTCCTTTAAAGTTGTTCATTTATGTTCACAATTGTGCTGCATTCACTCACAGAAATACATGTTTTATATATTTACGGCTGGAAATTTACAAAATATCTTCATGGAACATGATCTTTACTTAATATCCTAATGATTTTTGGCATAAAAGAAAAATCGATAGTTTTGATCCATAATGTATTGTCGGCTATTGCCACAAATATACCCGTGCGATCCAGGGTCACATATACGTATATATACAAAATCACAGTTAGCTAAAATTGTATTAATTTGAACAATGTAATAATTAAAGGTAGAAACAATGAGCTCATTGAAGTAATTAAAAGATCTCGATTCAAACACACACGTGATCTTATTCCTAAATGACAGTGATTCTCCTGTGTCCAATAATCTGACAAAATCACAGCGAACATTCAGATCTGCGTTCTGATCCAGAGAGAGCCGTTGTCATGTGTAGATATGAAACAGCTTTACACACACGAGACACAGACGTCTTCTAACCGTAGACATACGGTTGTATACTGAGAATATAGTTCCCAGTATGTATACGGTTAGACGATGGCTGTGTCTCATGTGACCTTTTTATTTGTACACGCTGTGACTATACAAATCACAACATGTAAATAGGAAAATGTTGGCGTTATTGTGTCACTTATTGGGAGCAGTATGCTAGCTGGAGCCATTTACCTCCAGTCTTTGTGCTAAGCTAGGCTAGCGGTGGGTGCGTCAGACAGAGTTACGGCACGCACTGAGACGAGAAGGGTGTGTGTGGACTTATCTAACTGGGGGATACGGGGAATAAGATAAAGTCACAAAAAGTCGGCGTGTTCACACATGCATATGCATATCGCGATATATACATTTGCGATATTTCGATAATTTCTATATATTGTGCAGCCCTAATAATAAATATTTATTATTAATTTCTATCTGGCCAAGCAGAAGAACGGAAGCTTCTAAGGCAGAAACTCTTCAGGATTCAAGAGCAATCAGAGACTGAACTCACCCGTACTTGTCCGCTAGTTCTTTAGCCTGTTTCTCCTGAACTTCTCTCTGGTCGGACAGATCGGCTTTATTACCCACAAGAACAATATCTGGATTCTCACAATACGCGTTAGCCTGGAGCTGACCTACACACACACACACACACACACAGTACAGCAGGTTTACAGTCACTGTTTCAGGTTTTAGTGTAAATGAACCACTGTCAGCAAGTCTAAAGAGCCGAAATGATCGGAAAACAAAGTCATATTGGAGTCAATAACCAGTTCTGACTGAATGCACAGCAGAAATGTGTGAACAAGAAGAATTGTATTTTTATATTTAACCTTTATTTAACCAGGTTAGTCTCATTGAGATATAGAATCTCTTTTTACAAGAGAGACCTGGCCAAGATAGCAGAACAAATCTGATCACACAATCACAAAACAAACACGAAAGAGGCAAAGACAACTCAAGTGCATTTCAAATTAAATAAAAAGTGCTTTTAATTAAAACATTTCTCATGTTCTATAGTTTTAACATAAGCTATAGAACAGAAGAATAAAAAGGAGGCTCTGTAACTAACAAACCCGCACACAGTTTGTCTGCTGGTCTGGTTATCGACGGTTAGTTAGGACACGTACTCATCCAGTTCCTGACGTTGAGGAAACTCTGCTGGCTCGTCAGGTCGAACATGAGCAGGAATCCCATCGCATCTCTGAAGAACGCTGTGGTTAAACTCCTGAACCTGTCGGAGAACAGACCAACATTCACTGACACACTCAACTACAATCCTGAGGTACAATCACGTCATCCCAACACAAACCCAGTCCCAGTTTTACTCAGTCAACTCTAATAAAACATTTCACTGCACTTTTTAATAACAGAATTATATTTCTACTGCAATTCATTGTTGCGATATAAACATTTAAATGGTGACTGTAATAAAAACATGACAGATTCATTCAAACGTACATTAAATAATAAAGACAACACTGACATGATCAGTAAAACTATAATGAATATGTAATACAGTGCATAAACAACTGCTCAAACGTTTGGAATTATTATGATTTTTTAATGTTTTTGAAAGACGTCTCTTATATACGGAGATTGAAAAAACGAGATGGGAGAAAAAAAACTGTATTTCAAAGAACTTTTTTTT